>JBBPLV010000223.1:0-26783 GCA_038089975.1 Boletellus ananiceps | reverse complement strand
GGATCCACTGATCACGGTAACAATGGCCGGGTGGGATGCTGCGACTATGTAAAAAGGAGACCGTTCTCTTCTGCTGAAAGCGTTCCAACGGCGCGGTGCCAGTGAGAGGTGCAGCTTACGTCGCCGATATGATCGCCGTAAAGCGGGCGTGCCTTTGTGTGACCCGTCTGTTCTTATGATTGATTCGTATCTGCCACGTTCGGACTCCGTGTGATTCAGAGGTTCAGGATGTTCTAGCGCGTCGTTTGCTTGAGATCGCTGGCTCAAGCGAGAAAGACCATCTAGCGTGATTTCAGCACGGTTTCGAGAACATGGGAAGGAGCAGAAAAATTGCCCGTACAAGAATTGAGAAATGAACTCACTGTACCTGTCCGTGTAGAAGTTCAACGTGATTGAAGCCTTCCCCTGGACCCGTCATCGATGACATGGCATGCCGGCATAGGCGCAGTGAGAGCCATAGTCCGCAGCTGTCCTTGACAATCATGGTGGGCTGATGCCACTGCACTGGCAGGGCAACTTATCACTGGCTCCAAGGACGAAGAACGATCAACACCGCTCGCGTTCGCTCTTGCGTCCCAAGAAAATGATCAACTTCACGAAGCATTGGTGCGACAAATCAAACCCATACACCAGTACCCGTACCGATGACTACCGGAGTGTGGTCGAGTCCAAAAGGGACCCGCGATATCGCAGCGCAGGCCCTGCAGAATCTCGAATAGTAGTAGCGGTAGCTAAAGGCATCAACGCATGTTCTTCCGAGACTGCCCCGGCTCGTGCCTGGGAGCTGTAGTCCGTATCGATGATCGAGATGTCAAGGTACTGACCAAGTCGAGGTCGAAACGTCCGTTGGCGGGTCGAAAAGTGGTCCCTCCAAGCTTCATCGCTTCCTGATCGCGAGTGGTGGCGGTCAGAAACCGCGATTCGCATATATGCGCACGTCGATCATGACAGCGCTCTTAAAGAGTGTGCCTTGGGTATAGCGACTCGCGACCGTGCAAGGGATTCGGTGCAGCCGTATGTCACCGGGAAGTACATACTACCTTGAATCTTGATGGACGAAACAGTAAACCCCGGTCCTGTGTGTGGACACTCCTCGAGATTGTATTTGGGTGTCTGAGGTGTATCCAGGTTGAGTTTGCAAAGAGGTGAGTAGACACGCCAACAAGGATGTGACGGCGAGCGGTGCGAATTGGGCGGACGGGTGTCCGGGACCGATCGGGATTCAAAACGATTTCATTTTTGTCGTTGTAGGATCAAGTAAAGGCGAGCATCGCCTCCCACCTATCCGTACACATCGTGTGTTTTACATCGTAAAGGTACGGGTGGCTTTATGTTCAGTTTCTGCGCAGTAATACTACCTTTGATTTATCGCCCCTTTCACACATTCCCTGTTTGCTGTCCTCAACGATGACCCTTTGAGCGCTCGGAGGAACGAATTCCTCAGTAGGGGTCGGCACTGGCACAAATCCAATACTATCTGGTACGATCCGTAGGTGGTAACAAACGCATGTCGTCCACTTTGCTGATTACTAGTCTCTAGCACCCTAGGCCCATGAAGCCGGATCAGACCGTTGGCGGACCCGGGGCGTCGGAGCAAACCTTGTTTAGCTTATGGCAGTCTCATCGGCCGCTCTAAAATCAACCAGCCATACCATCATATCAGCCCGCGCGCATCCTGCACCGGGAAGGAAAAATCCCATAAAAGTGGTCCACTTCGGCTAACCCAGGTCCGGTTTGTTGATAGGCCGTTCTGAGGCCAGGCCAGTGTGCCAATGATGTTTTATGCAAGTCTTGGTCGCATCCAGACCACTCCTTTGCCGGTGAGCACACCAGGTACCCCGCCGGCGCGCGTGCAGCGGCTCGTTCCGCCGCAAGCCAAGGTAATTTATGTACATTGTCTAGCCGGCCGCCGATCAACGCACTCGGATTGGGTTTTCACGATCTGAGCCGCAAGTGCCACTTCATGTCCCTTCCGAACCACTGCAAGAATCATGCTCCGTGCGTTTCGTCAGTTATTGACGGTTCCGCCTGCCTTCTTCCCTTGGCATTTAGATTCAAAGAAACGCCACTGGGGCCAGTCCACTGATAGGCTGAATGCGGGAGAACTCGGTGTTCCTTCCTTGGGGTTTAAAGGGAATCATGGAAGCAACATGTAAGACGCGGTCCGGCTAGAAATTTAACGACACTCAAAGTTACGATATACGCGACTTTTTTCTCATTGTTGTTATCTTGCGATAACGGAATGATGGGCACGCCCCGACCGCCTCGCATTTGCATGCTGGCACGGCGAACGGGCTAGCGGCCCTACGCGCAGAGGGGTCCAGTGGAAGGGGGGTTGAAGAAGTCCTCCCCGCCCTATAAAAAGGACGGGACGCAAAGGAACTGACCATCAGCCAAAAAGCAACCAATCGTCTCTACGAGTCAGCCCTCCTACATCACCTCTAAAAATGCGTTTCGCTGCTCTCTTCCCTGTCGCTGCCCTTGCTGCTGCCGTCGCTGCTGGGAGCGTCTCCGAGTGTGACACTGGCTCTGCCCAATGCTGCAACACTGTCGGCAAGGTGAGGTGTCTGTGGATTGTTAGCTATTGGGCATTGTGCTAACGATTACCTACGCCCAGGCGAGCGACGAAAACATTTCCAAGGTCCTTGGGTTGCTCGGTGTGGTCGTTGGGGATGTCTCTGAGCTCGTTGGAGTGAAGTGCTCTCCTATCGTTGGTAGCACCAAGTGCACCCAGCAGCCCGTATGCTGCAACAACAATGACTACGTGAGTTGCACTTTTCTCATTGCGCAAGTGCAAAACGAACGAGTCTGACCGTCCTGCGTTCACACAGAATGGTGTCGTTGTCATCGGCTGCTCTCCCATCAACGTCCTCTAAGTGGACGATGCGGACTGTTGCTCGATCACCGTGGTGGATTCTGGGTTGCAATAGTTTTCTTTATTGGGTTAAATGGGTATACCGCATGTGTCGGGAGTGTGGTCGTATGAATGGATCATCGCTTTCCGGTTAGGACATGCTTGAGGAAACAACATCGGTCAGCAAAAAGTGTATCGTTAGGAAAGGCTTGCATGCAGGGTATGTTGTGAGCAATACGGATGCCTTCGCCTAGCGAAGTATTATGGGGGAGAATACCCCCCGCGAATAATTGCAGGAACAAACTTTTGAGTAATAGGCATCAGAATGTTCAGGAACAGTAACGCATTTATGACATGCGATGTGTCCATATTGCCAGCCCACCACCGCACCTTGCAAGGGCATGGCATCCTGTGCTGCGAGTGGATACATTGTCTGATGTTCTCTAGTTACTAGAGGACAGTCGATGTTGGTTTGGTGTCACATGGTGGCCGGGCCCTGCTGAAAATTTTGCGTCTCCGAGGAGCCATCAATCGCGACACTCTCACACTTGCATACCTAACTGGGGTTGGCTTTGCTGACGGGGAGCCTTGTCGACCGAGATGCGTTCGTCAGGATGGAGTGGCATTGCTGGCGATAGATGGAGAACGTGTCACGTGGCACAGGCTAACATGGACGCCTCATGCAATGGACCGGTCAGCATTTCCAAGGCTTGCATTTGTGACGTGTAGTCCGTTCGCGAGTGGTCTGTTACCTCTTCTGGCGGATTCCCTCTCATCCCCGTTTCATACCAATGCAATGTCTCCCAGAGACAACGCGCGTTCGCGTCGACCGTGCTCCTCGCTTGGCGAACTCCTTCTTTCAAACACCTCGACACAAAGCGACAAGTCCGTTTATTTGACCGCATTCCCCCATACATACTAAATACCTTAGTAACCCGTTCGGTCCCCGAAAGTCGGAGGCGGGGACAAAGGCAATTCACCATCTAGCACGACGACGACTTGCCAGCGGGCGAAATTGACATTGGTGCTCACAGGACGGTGATGGGAGAGCAGCCGATGGCAATAACGCCGTTCTGTGTGGACACAAACCGGTTAGACCCGCTCGTTTTCCACTTGTGCGATCAGCGAGGAGAGTGAGGCTTACATAGCTGTTGTTGTTGCAGCAGACGGGCTGTTGAGTGCACGAAGCGCTACCCACAATCGGGGAGCAGTCGAGCCCGACGAGACCCGTAACGTCGCCGAGGGAGATCCCGAGCAATCCGAGGATAGAGGAGACTGCGGAGCTGCTCGCCTGGAGAATGGATTATTGTCGGCGCAAGGCGACAGAACGAGAGGAATGTGGACCGCTCACATCGTCGGTAGAGTTGCAGCACTGGGCAGAACCAGTGTCGCACTCGGACGAATTTCCCTGACGAGCCTCGAGCGCACCGGGCACGGCGGCGACGACTGCAGCGAGGGCAGCGATGGGGAGAAGGGAGGAGAAGTGCATTTCTGAGAGGTAGTGCAGAGTTGGGGACACGAATGGACGCTGTTCTGCTGACGGTGAGTTGCTCTGCGACCCATCTTTTTATACGGCGCGGAAGAGCCTTGGCGACCTCCCTTCTACCAGACTCTTCTGAACACAGCCCATTCGACTTGCCCGCCTGCCTAGTACGCAAGTGCGAAGAAGTCGGGTATCCTCGTCATTCAATCATTGTACGATGACAACAACGAAAAAAATGGATTACCGTGTCATAACCTACAAGTAGTTTCACATATCACCGCACACCAGTTGTCCCCTTTCCGAGCAAAGGCCAAATCTGTCACGTCTTACCGCGTTTCTGTTGATCCAGAGGGGTAGACAATGAGCCAGCGGCACGTGCTGAATATAATTACCTCTCTTCTTGCAGCGGCTGAGAGAGCGCACGACATGGGAAAGGCTCTGCGACACCGTGAGTTTTGGGAAACATCCGTGCCCGAATGAATCGATGAGCCCGAGTGCAACGCACCATCAATGATCTCGACTTGTGGCGAGGCCAACGAATCATGTTCTGCGGCGCGGACTGTATTCGCTGGGAAAGAATGGTCTAAATGTGGCACATTGACGAACTCGGTGCGCGGGCTGATCGATGATAGAGCGGCCGGAGGAGCACATAAGCTGAAGAACGACTGCTCGGACAGCCATTGTCCGCCAACGACCGCGGCGATGAGGGCCAAGAATATTGGAGACTACGGCCATGCGGGAACGTTTCCTCGAGTACATGACTGCTGTGGCATAGATGTATGGTGGCGTCCCGCTCCCATCGGGGATTTGTACCTAGTATGTACGCGGTCAAAATATTCTGAGGTTGAGAATACCGACCCAGCTTGAACGATCCGAGTAGAGAAAAATAACGTCGGATACAGCTTTCAACACGTCGAAACATGGGAAAGTGGCAGGAAAACGCTCGAGTATGCGCCTGCAGGAATATTGGCTAAACCCCAGAGACGAAAAATCCCCTCGTATTGCCTGTCCGTTCGGGACTCGGACGCGGGTAACCTTTTGAGACCCATCTCCGTCGCGGGTAACTCGGCGACGCTGGCACGGACGCTGGGAACGAAGTCGAAGCCAGGATCTGTTGCCCTTCGTGGACCGATGACAGCTGCGCCGGTACGAAACGTGAGCGAACGAAAAAGAAGGCCCATCGCTGACTGCGACGCAACCGCTTGGACCTAGGCCAGCGCGCTTTCGCCATTGGGCCCACTCAGCTTTTCAGCTTGCCAAGGACGTTCTCACAGCGAGGGATGATTTATCCATTTGGTCGTGGCCCTCGTTACACGCGGGGAGTGCGAGAACAAAACATGCGTCTTGTCCGATTTCTTTTTCTCGCAGGCGGAGGTGAGAGGCCGACGTTGATCGGCCCGTCCAGCGCGTATGTGCCAAGAACGACCAACGCCGCTCATGCAGAAAGGAAGGGCGGGTTATAGATGTGACAAGCTGGGCTCCTTGCGCAGCAGCTACGCCGGTTCCCGCGTCGATGGCGAATCGGACGAGAACCCGTCGAAATCTCCGAATGCCAGCTCTGTTTGACTACCATCGACGGTCATTGGTCACGATTGGGGGGTGGACACACGTTCACGGGACACATGCGTCAACCGAGCCAAGTAGTCGCACTGGCCGTCAATGGGCAGGAGATTCGGGAGGAGCAGATGGTGAAAGAGGGCGTGGATTTAGAGCGGAGCTCCGTGCGGGACCCATCCCGAAACAGGACCTTCCGATGCGCGAGGGCTTGGGCTGTCGAGATCACCGAATAAACCTACACACTCGATGAGTCCTGACAAGTCGTGGTTGATCCTTTCACCATTTAATCAGGGTACATGTCCACAATCCCAGATCTCTTGTCCAAGCTGGCCGACGGCGAGCGCGCGTGCTCGTACCCCTTCACCAAGAATGAGACAATTCAAGTTCTAGTGCGACATTCTATCGATGCTGGAGTACTTAGCGTCGCTCTTCCTGGAAATACCCGCGAACCGCGCATACGTTACATTTTGGTTCATCAGAGGCTTGGCACTCTTTTGAGCAAGGATTGTACAAGAACTTCATCCTCTCGTCGTGCGTTGCCCAGACCTGTAGTATTTTGTCATCTTCGAAAAGCTCCTGAACCCAAGGCGCCTTCGACACGCCTCGCCTCTACTTTTGCGTGCTTGCCACGGTCGACTGGGCGACTTGCGTTGCTGGGCAAGGCCACATGGGGACCCCGTCGCCACAAAACTGAGTAAATTTTGATCGCTAGCAATGCCGTTCCGTCCTGACAAACACATCTCGGTCGACAAGGTTAGGTATGCAAGTGCGAATGTGTCGTGATTGATGGCTCCTCGGAGATGCAAAATTTTCAGCAGGGCCCGGCCACCATGTGAAACATCGACTGTCCTCTAGTAAATGGAGGACATCAGATAATGTATCAATACGCAGCACAGGACGCCATACCCTTACAAGGTGCGGTAGTCGGCTGGCAATATGGACACATTACACGTCATAAATGCATTACCGTTCCGGTACACTCTGATGCATATTACTCAAAGTTCCTAAAATTATTCGCGGAAGGTGTCCTTCCCCACGATTCTTCGCTAAACGAAAGCGTCCCTCATAACACATCATTCCAAAGAAGGTCGCCTACCTGCAAGTCACACCTAACGATGCACTTTTGCCGGCCAACGTTGTTGTTCTCAGGCATGTTTAACCGGAAAGCGATGATCCATTCATACGACCACACTCCCGACACAGACGGTATACCATTAAATCCCATTTAACCCGATAAGAGAAAACTGTAAAGACCACATCGTCCACTTAGAGGGCTTCGATGGGAGAGCAGCCAACGACAACAACACCATTCTGTGTATGCGTACAATGGTCAGACTCGTCCAGTTTCACTCGTTTGATCGAGACAACCACGACTCACGTATTTGTTGTCATTGCAGCAGACAGGCTTCTGCTCGCACTTGGTGCTACCAACGATAGGAGAGCACTTCACTCCAACGAGCTCAGAGACATCCCCAACGACCACACCGAGCAACCCAAGGACCTTGGAAATGTTTTCGTCGCTCGCCTGGGGCATAGGTAATCGTTAGCACAATGCTCAATAGCCAACAATCCAAACACCTCACCTTGCCGACACTGTTGCAGCATTGGGCAGAGCCAGTGTCACACTCGGAGACGCTTCCAGCAGCGACGGCAGCAGCGAGGGCAGCGACAGGGAAGAGAGCAGCGAAACGCATTTTTAGAGGTGATGTAGGAGGGTTGACTCGTAGAGACGATGGGTTGCTTTTTGGCTGATGATCAGTTCTTTTGCGTCCCGTCCTTTTTATAGGGCGAGGAGGACTTCTTCAACCCCCCTTCCACTGGACCCCTCTGCGCGTAGCCCGTTCGCCGTGCCAGCATGCAAATGCGAGGCGGTCGGGGCGTGCCCATCATTCCGTTATCGCAAGGTAACAACAATGAGAAAAAAGTCGCGTATATCGTAACTTTGAGTGTCGTTAAATTTCTAGCCGGACCGCGTCTAACATGTCGCTTCCCTGATTCCCTTTGAACCCCAAGGAAAGAACACCGAGTTCTCCCGCATTCAGCCTATCAGTGGACTGGCCCCAGTGGCGTTTCTTTGAATCTAAATTCCAAGGGAAGAAGGCAGGCGGAACCGTCAATAACTGACGAAACGCACGGAGCATGATTCTTGCAGTGGTTCGGAAGGGACATGAAGTGGCACTTGCGACTCAGATCGCGAAAACCCAATCCGAGTGCGTTGATCGGCGGCCGGCTAGACAATGTACATAAATTACCTTGGCTTGCGGCGGAACGAGCCGCTGCACGCGCGCCGGCTGGGTACCTGGTGTGCTCACCGGCAAAGGAGTGGTCTGGATGCGACCAAGACTTGCATAAAACATCATTGGCACACTGGCCTAGCCTCAGAACGGCCTATCAACAAACCGGACCTGGGTTAGCCAAGGTGGACCACTTTTATGGGATTTTTCCTTCCCGATGCAGGATGCGCGCGGGCTGATATGATGGTATGACTGGTTGATTTTAGAGCGGCCGATGAGACTGCCATAAGCTAAACAAGGTTTACTCCGACGCCCCGGGTCCGCCAACGGTCTGATCCGGCTTCATGGGCCTAGGGTGCTGGAGACTAGTAATCAGCAAAGTGGACCACATGCGTTTGTTACCACCTACGAATCGTACCAGATAGTATTGGATCTGTGCCAGTGCCGGCCCCTACTGAGGAGTTCGTTCCTCCAAGGGTCATCGTTGATGACAGCAAACAGGGAATGTGTGAAAGGGGCGACAAATCAAAGGTAGTATTACTGCGCAGAAACTGAACATAAAGCCACCCGTACCTTTGCGATGTAAAACACACGATGTGTACGGATAGGTGGGAGGCGATGCTCGCCTTTACTTGATCCTACAACGACAAAAATGAAATCGTTTTGAATCCCGATCGGTCCCGGACACCCGTCCGCTCAATTCGCACCGCTCGTTACCTCCTTGTTGGCGTGTCTACTCACCTCTTTGCAAACACAACCCGGATACACCTCAAACGCCCAAATACAATCTCGAGGAGTGTCCACACTGTTTCGTCCATCAAGATTCAAGGTAGTATGTACTTCCCAGTGACATACGGCTGCACCGGATCCCTTGCACGGTCGCGAGTCGCTATACCCAAGGCACACTCTTTAAGAGCGTTGCCATGATCGACATGCGCATATATGCGAATCGCGGTTTCTGACCGCCACCACTCGCGATCAGGAAACGATGAAGCTTGGAGGGACCACTTTTCGACCCGCCAACGGACGTTTCGACCTCGACTTGGTCAGTACCTTGACAACTCGATCATCGATACGGACTACAGCTCCCAGGCACGAGCCGGAGCAGTCTCGGAAGAACATGCGTTGATGCCTTTAGCTACCGCTACTACTATTCGAGATTCTGCAGGGCTTGCGCTGCGATATCGCGGGTCCCTTTTGGACTCGACCACACTCCGGTAGTCATCGGTACGGGTACTAATGTATGGGTTTGATTTGTCGCACCAATGCTTCGTGAAGTTGATCATTTTCTTGGGACGCGAGCGGTGTTGATCGTTCTTCGTCCTTGGAGCCAGTGATGAGTTGCCCTTAGCTCGTTCATGCCCTGCCAGTGCAGTGTCATCAGCCCATCATGATTGTCAAGGACAGCTGCGGACTATAGCTCTCACTGCGCCTATGCCGGCATGCCATGTCATCGATGACGGGTCCAGGGGAAGGCTTCAATCACGCTGAACTTCTACACGGACAGGTACAGTGGGTTCATTTCTCAATTCTTGTACGGACAATTTTTCTGCTCCTTCTCATGCTCTCGAAACCGTACTGAAATCACGCTAGCTGGTCTTTCTCGCTTGAGCCAGCGATCTCAAGCAAACGACGCGCTAGAACATCCTGAACCTCTGAATCACACGGAGTCCGAACGTGGCAGATACGAATTAATCATAAGAACAGACGGGTCACACAAAGGCACGCCCGCTTTACGGCGATCATATCGGCGACGTAAGCTGCACCTCACTGGCACCGCGCCGTTGGAACGCTTTCAGCAGAAGAGAACGGTCTCCTTTTTACATAGTCGCAGCATCCCACCCGGCCATTGTTACCGTGATCAGTGGATCCAGGTCATCCGAGAGGACATCTTCAGCTCATGTGTCTGTTGGCCGCTCAGCAACGATCGATCCCGTACCTATTATGGCATTCGATGAGCTACGTCCAGGCCAGTCCTGACGGGGAACGTACTCAAGGCCAAGGATAATGGTGGCCGCGCCGCAACGTGAGGTAACTCATGGACATCGCATTTTGGTTATCAATGCACCTAGATGATACTTCGCTACGTTTGCAGGATCTTGGTGTGTTCCCTCTGGACCGTTGTTGGAGGAGAAAGGTTAAACTGTGGCTACGTCCAGCGCATCCCGTCAATTCATTGTCCGCTTCCTTGATACCTAGATCGACGAAAATGTAGTTGAACATAGCCTATCTGCCTGGTTCCTTCCTCAGGGGTTCAAGGGGGACACCGATAGGCAGTGTTGTGTGGGATGGGGCCAGTCAGCAACAACATCGGTAAATTACGACACTTGGTTCTCTTTTCCGATTGGTGTCATCTTGCAGTGGCGTGGTAGGCCGTCCGATCTTCCCGCACCTGCGTACATACTAGGCAAGCAAGCTGGCCGAGTGGGCGGTGTGCAGAGGGGTCCGGTAGAAAGGGAAAGGGGGTTCTGAAGTCCTGCCAGGTGTATAAAAGTTGGGTCGTAGAGCAACTCACCATCAGCAAAACAGCATCCCATTGCCTCTTCAACTCAGCCCTCCTAAGCTACCTCTCAGAATGCGCTTCTCCACTCTTCTTCCTATCGCTGCCCTCGCCGCAGCCGTCGCTGCGGCGCCCAGCGCGCTCGAAGCTCGCGGCGGAAGTTCCTCCGAGTGCAACACTGGTTCTGCCCAGTGCTGCAACACTGTTGACGAGGTGAGCGGTCCATGCTCTTGTCGCGCTATTTTCTTGCGCTAACTGTGGTTCATCCTGTAGGCGAGCGACTCTGCGATCGCCACTATCCTCGGACTGCTCGGAGTCGTCATTGACGACATCACTGGGCTCGTTGGAGTCACCTGCACCCCCATTGTGGGCAGCACTTCGTGCACCGAACAGCCTGTCTGCTGCAATGGCAACAACTACGTAAGTCATCCATGAGTGAGAGAGCGCGGGGCAGACCTGACCACTCTCTGCACACGCAGAACGGCATCGTCGTTATTGGCTGCTCTCCTATCACCGTCTTGCGAGCAAGTGACGTCAATTTCGTCGAGAGTCGTCGTGGATTTCGGATAGTTTTCTTGCTTGTTCGTGGATTCAATTGGTATTTGAGAAATGTGATCGCGTGTATGGATTGTCGTTTCCGAGTCGTTGTTGAGTAAAACATGTCTGGGAAAAGAACATATCGTTGAGAGACGGTCTTCTCGCGGGACGTTCTGCTAGTATGCATCGAGAATTAGGGGACACTGGCCAGAAGACGTGACAGATTTCCCCATCAACAATCTACAAAAAAAAAAAGGTCAACGGCAACAAGCACCAGGATGTATCAGGATCGTCCAATGGGAATGCTCATCGGCAATGAAGCGAGCGGTCTACTCGCTGGCATGCGCTGTCACCACTGTCAAACAACTCTGCGGGCTTAGCGCGTTCCACGCGATGTTCTCATCCAAAAGGATGACTTTTCCATCAGTACCGACATCTACTGAGAAAATTCACTACCTCCTCCGAGGCGAGGGACGTCGGAATTGTCAGCGTCGAACGTTGAACTTGCGCCACGGAACAGAACATGAGCTGGGTGCCGACGAGAAGCTACGCTGAGCGGGGCAATATGACATGTATAAGTCAGGAACTGGGAACTTGTGGGCGAGGTAAACGGCAAATGGGCCTGGGCTGCCCGTCGCCGGCAGGTGCGTCCTGCGGGGCCGCACAAGTTGCGGCACAACCTGGCACCGAGACCGCGCAGGTTGGATCTAGGGAGGAGCTCTCTAACGCACTGTATAATTTTCTTTTTCACCTCGGATAATCCACTTCCTATCATCGACTCGACACCGTCCATTGCAATCTGAGGATATAGGAACTTGACAAAGCAGAGTCAATTTGTGAAGGGTACGAAGCGACTCGGCAGATAGGCACTCACCGTGTCGTGAAAAAAATTCCCAAGTTGCAGTTCCCTCCTTTGGAGAACGGTAGCGTTGTGCCACGGTGATGTGAATCACAATGACAAGAATGATACCAGGCCAGCCCTCGACCTCCCGAACGGGCACTACGACCAGGGCGAGGTCAGGAGAAATATCTAAGATATATCGGAACACTAGTATCGCACCTTCAAGTGGGTGTCACCCTCAGAACCAGGCATCTCTCGCTTGGAACCCAGGGCAGAGTTGAAGCGGGCTACCTCTGTATGTGCCGTTGCCCATAGTTTATCCAGGATTGGGACTCGGCCCCATACCCACAAATTCAAACGCTAAAATATTATGCAACCTTGCACTCGTCGCTGAAAGTACCCACAGCCACAATTCCCCCCTAGTGACCTAAGTTAGGTGTCTTTGTCGATCGAGTCGATATACGGATGCTATCCTAATTTAAACACGGCAGACGGGGCCTACTTAAGATCCGAAGTACCAAGAAAAAAAAGGGCGTGGGCCAAAGGCCCCCCTTACAAGCTCCCAGGAACAAGAAACGCAGAAAGTAACCGAGACAAATCCCCAATACCGTAGCCAAGGCAAAAGAAAAGGCTGCCAAGAGTGATGAAAAGACGAGGACAGTATGCCACTCGACTCCGGCGCCACCAAGGGAATCATGGAAATCACGAGGAATCTCAGGAAAACCCATCCTGAACTTGGTCAATGGGGAGCCAAGCTCGAGCCTGAATGCTACCGGAAGTGACCTCAACCTACCAATCAGCGACATCGAGCGTTCCCGACCCCCGACAACTGAACCTTCACATCGTCATGAGTGCCGTCGACCATCTTGGTTCTCTCGCGCATCGCCATAGACCCACGCTGTCCTGTGCAGCTTCGTTAGACGCACCCCCAAGTCTCCCCGTCATCGTCGTCACATCCTCTGTACCAAACCTCGTTGCAGAGTACGGCCCGATCTTAGCCACGAGCTCAGTGAACGGGCACTGGATAGGTTGATCAAACCGGCAAGTACACCATATTGCCACCACCGCCCGCGTCCTTTTTCTACGCCCTAAAAGGGCGTACTGGAGGAAAGGCTGGCATAGACCATCAGGTCGGAGGGAAGGGAGAAGGCGTCCCACACAGTGATGGTAGAAGTGGAAATGATGGCATGATAGATGTGGGCGAACCAGGCCCAAAGGGCATAGTTCTAAGTCTGTGTACGAAAGGGAGGCCGACCTGGGCTGTCAGCACTCTTTGTCGCGTCCGTCAGACGCGATACTCACCTCTGGGCGCCCAGAGCGAATTGGCTGAGCTGGAAGGCGAGGCAGACGCGTTGGCAGCGTCCAAGAGCGACGGAGACCCGAGGAACTGGCCGATAAAGTTGTCAAAAGCGTTAGAACGGGCTGGAGAAGGGTCCGCGCACAAGGAAGAGGCAGGCTCACCGGTTGCGATACTAAACGAGCCAGAGGACCCGGGCGGAAAAATAGTTGCTGTAGACGGTCACCATAGCCCACAGGAACATCCTAAAGGCCGGAGGAACGAGCGCGTCAATGGAACGAATGCGTGGAGTCGAGATCCAGAGCCAGAAGGGCAGCAGGGCGATCAGATCGACAAGGACGGCGTCGGAGGTGGTTGGGACCACCTAAGTGGTGGAAACGGCGCCGGATACGGTGGGAATCGAGGTCGGATGAACGACATAGCGAGCGCCCAGCGCTGCGATTTGGGACAAGTCGAAACGGGAGCGCTAGCTGGAGGCCGAGAAGTCAGCACAGGCGGTACAAGCGAACGGAGAGGCACGTACCTGAGCCATCCACACCTTCCAGGAAGCGTCCCAAGAGGTCCAGGAGGCTGCCAAACCCACCACGTCATTGTGGACGATTAAAGCTGCGACCTAAAAATGTCAGCAGCCGAAGGAGGACCTACGGAGCCAGGCGACCGTATCGCAGTCAAATCTGGTAGATAGGATGCGTTGTACAGCTTTCAGATAGCTTATAGAAGATGTTAGGAAGTTTCCAGGGCATAAAGAGTATAGACCATGGTGCTAGTGGTCTTGCTGCAGTTACGACTTAAGAAGAGGAAAGCGTTTATTTGCTGTTTGTTTGTTCGCTTACCAAAAAAGGAAGGTCTTTCCGTGGTGAGTTGCGTTCCCACGATTATGGGGATGACAGAAATCTTGTCACTTGTCAAGCAAGGTAATTAGGTAGCGAAACCTACACTACATTAGGATAGAAAGGTAATACAAATGTAGAAATGTGAGCCTGTACTAATCAGCTGCAAGAGTGTGGGACGGGTTAAATGAAATTGGCGGTTGCTGGAACTCAAGGCCTATCGACGCTTGTTCGAGCATCCGATTGCTCGAGAGTGCTATCGTACTACCCAAAAGGAGTTCCAAACCCTGCTATTCCTTTTTCATCCAGTACAAGAGTGCTCCAGGACCTCAGCTAACCCGGTTCAGTCCACAGATGCGCCCGCCAGACACTTTCTGCCGACAAATGCTAGCCGCACTGTGGCACCACAGCCGAGATTGCTGCGGCTGTGGTAACTGTGTAATACTGTCACTGTCACATGGTCATACTGCTGTAATTTAATGTGATTGCTGTGGTAACCGTGCCAAAATGAGTGATTTGCTGATGCGCTGGCCAGTCAGTATGCAATGTGCATGCAAAAATCACGGCGCCAGTCGCTGAGCAACGGAAGGCATTACCTGCTCGTGCATTCATAAATGCTATACATGAATCTCAGGAAATTAAGGGTGCACAGCAAAGCAGCAGGACAACGAAGTGGCAGAGAAATATGGTTCAGACTCAGAGAATGCCAAGGAGGTGGCAGACGGATCTGATGGTACTACCAACGCTGACATCAATCATGGCATGGATATGGAGGAATGGGTGGAGGTCTATGAGGACGAGGAGATGCAAAGTGCTATGCAGGGGGAAGATGTGTAGATCATTGTATCCTCTTCTTTGTGTGATCGCAATCTAAAACACTATTTTTGACCCATTTTCGACTGTGCGACAAGTACTACAGCGGACCATTTAGACTACATATACTATGTAGTGATGTGCTTCTGCTCTATTGCACGACGGAGTGAGAAACTATATAAAGGGGGGAAGACTACCATGCTACCATTACTATATATACTATATAGTGCTATGTAGCACGGCCACTCTTTCCTGATGAAGCTAGTGGAAAGGCCATATAATGCCCGATCATATTCTCGACGCGGTCCTTGTTCAGCCCCACAGTAGGTTCACCGTCGTCTCAGTCATCTAACTTGCACAAACATAATCTCCGTCTGCGAACAATTACCTTGTCAATCTTTGCGGGTGTCCTCTTTGCATGTCACATTCATGACTTCTGCTCTGCAGCAAGCTATCACAAACACTCAGCTGTACGACTATGCAACTCGTATGTTCTTTGCCCCCTTCCGTCCGTTGACCTCACTGCTCTTCCTAGCTATGGTCCTCAGCGCCGTCGGGTACGATTACAGTAAGCGATACACTTCTCCGTTCGCATTCTCGCGCTGATGGAACATCGATGTGATCAGTCCTTACACTCCAGAACGAGGTATGCATCATACTAAATTGCATGATATTTCGCTGGCTGATGATCATTGCAGATAGAATACATCTGGGTCAGTGATTGCCTTTTTTTTCTCTCGAGAACCCTACATATTCTGATATAACCATAGAGAAAACCCTGGACGCGGGTGTCCACCTTGTATGTTCTCGTACGCATCTTGATCTTGTTCATGACGCCGAGCTAGAGTTAAACATTGCTAAATTCTAGGTTCGTTATTTCGGGCTATATTTTTCTGTGTACGTCTGACCTCTCGCACCTATTTGTTGGTTGATTCCTGATATGTTCACTAGATTTTTTGTCCTCGGTGCGTCCGAACGAATATGAAACCCTGGGTTGAGCTCATTCCACTACCCGATACAAGTGGGGAGCTCTTTTTTGTCAGTGTCCACAAAGGTGATTTCTTATATCACCGATAGAGAATGAGGACACTAACGATTTTTAACTTACTGGTAGATGTATGTGTGCTCATGCTTCATTAACATCTCCAGAGCGATCGGTGACGTTTTGATAGTTGTGAGCATGTTCATTCAATGTTTCGGAGGTGCATTCTGACAGGATGACTTACAAGGCAATGCACTTTATCTCTCGGGCACTTGGGCCCTGCTAATTTTCATCTGTGCCTCAGAATGTGAGGACGCATGTTCATATCCCACCGAACCAGATTACACTCATGGACATAGTGATAATGATCCTCCGTGTGTGGGCATTGCACGGTCAATCAAAATTCATCCTTGGCATCCTCCTCACCCTGTACTCCATCGAAGTCATCCTATTTCTGATTGATGCTATTGTTCTCAGCATTCATAAATCCGGAGGTGTGTGGAACATGTCGCTAGTCTATCTGCACTAGCAAATGACAGGATGCCTGCTATTCGCCCAATCATGTAGCGGTTACCACTCAAGTGCTCATTTTCTCATTTTGTTTGACGGAATCGGATCCCGTCTCGTGGAGCAAGGCCGTGGACATCGTTCAAATCACTCTCGGTGCAGTAATGTGTCTGCTCACCGTTATCCAGTTCATCAGGGAGTCACTGCGAATGTACACAGCGACGAAGCGAATACGGCTGAACCAGTACATGAACCTTCTTGCGAGAGAAGGCACGGTCTACTTTTTCAGGCATGTTCATGTCCATCCTTCTTGTACTTTGTTTTCCATACCCCGTGCTGATGGCGTGTTCTTCTGATTAGCATCCTGGCATTAGCACTCTTCAGTGTGCTGTGTAACCAAGGAAGCATTCCAACACGCGGGTGGCGAATTTTACTTGCAGGGGCGATAGGGTATATACCTGCTCTCACGCTCGTCCCCCGATTCATCTTGAATCTACGGGAAGTTTATGCGCGAGATCTCCAAGGCAGACGTGGAGGCGATATCGACACAGCGTTCGGTTTAGCGTCGGAGTCTACTCACGGAGCTGTCGTGAGCACGGTCATATTCGTGGACCCGGCGCAGAACGGCGTTGAAGAAATACAGCTAGTAGGGATGGTCAGGGAAACAGGCAGTGCTGACAGCGGTGAGAGATAAAGGCGATTGGGTTACATCAGATCCTTCGTCAGCGCCCACTACCTACGTATAACCGGTGCGATAACGAACCTTGTCGGTGGAGCAGATGCTCAGCAGCCTGGGAGTCCGCCTCCATGTGTGAACAGATTCAGCCAAGGCTGGACGCTAGGCTCCGTACTACGGGCAAAAGCATAACGTATGCAAAGTCTGACAACCAGTGTTTGTTCCTTCCAGATTCTAGGCGCAATCAGGATAGCCGCCGTCACGTGTCGCCTTCACCTAGCACCTGCAGGCTTATCGCTTGACGGCTCTGTGCGGGCCATTTGAGAGCTGTGATTGGACAGTGGCTAACAAAAAAAGGAAGCAAAGGGTAAAAAGAAAACAGTCAAAACGCATCCCATAAACCTCCGGGACCCAACTGCAGAACGGCATGAATCGCCTCCACTCAAGCGTGCTCGCTATCTGCGAAAAGCGATTAGACCTGGGAATCTCGTGCCTGCCCCTCTGGATTACTTGACGTCTGGGAGATCAACAAAGCTTAAGACGGGCCCGAGGACGTTGGCTAGCTTCATTCAGTACACGAGTCTCCCTTGGTCGTTCGTGGGCACTCTACCATGCGATGTCCTCGCAAGTCAAAATTTTAGCTGGCTGTCGAAGCTCAGGTGCGTCTGTATCATACGCTATAAATGCCAGGGCCCACTGCTACACTGTAAGGCCACCACAGATTATGTTGTCAGTGCGCATACATGCGTGAAGGACTCGCCGCTCATGTGACTTTGGATGTATATCACCCTATAGTATCGCGATCTGCCAACTTCGAGCGCAAGCATAGACGAAAGCCTCGACCATTCCGAGCTAACGTCGAAAGATAGAACCCCGAATCTGTCTGGAAGAACGTGCAATCCGTGCATTTGACGCAAATGAACATCAACGAACTGTTTATCAGCGTATCGAGGCTGTCGCGGAGCAACCGGGATTTGATTTGGGATGGCTGCCAAGACAGTTACTGAGAGATGGGCGCAAGGGGGGGAAAGACAGCGCCCTCGAGGAGTTTGGTGCAGACCGATGGGTCTGCGCAGCAGGAGAGTGCGATGACTGCCATTAATCACCGAGCGTTGTCCCAGGTATACACTATCGACATCCCTGCACACTCCAACTTTGAAGCAGAGTGCGATTTGGTGGCATCCAAGCAAATGTAATCTCCAGTTTTACCGGATGCGATATCTGTCAGTTACCTTGGTGCCCTCCCAAGTTCAGGAAGCCAGTCGATAGGCGATGCTGGTCACCGCATTCTTGATGCAACTCGGAGGTTCACCGCCATCTCAGCCCTATATCGGCGTCGAACGTCGGCTTCTCTTTGTAGGCTTGGAGCCCCCCTTACAAGCTCCCAGGAACAAGAAACGCGGAAAGTAACCGAGACAAACCCCCAATACCGTAGCCAAGGCAAAAGAAAAGGCTGCCATGAGTGATGAAAAGACGAGGACAGTATGCCACTCGACTCCGACGCCACCAAGGGAATCATGGAAATCACGAGGAATCTCAGGAAAACCCATCCTGAACTTGGTCAAAGGGGAGCCAAGCCCGAGCCTGAATGCTACCAGAAGTGACCTCAACCTACCAATCAGCGACATCGAGCGTTCCCGACCCCCGACAACTGAACCTTCACATCGTCATGAGTGCCGTCGACCATCTTGGTTCCCTCGCGCATCGCCATAGACCTACGCTGTCCTGTGCAGCTTCGTTAGACGCACCCCCAAGTCTCCCCGTCATCGTCGTCACATCCTCTGTACGAAACCTTGTTGCAGAGTACGGCCCGATCTTGGCCACGAGCTCAGTGAACGGCCACGGGATTGATCAAACCGGCAAGAACACCATACTTCCACCACCGCCCGCGTCCTTTTTCCGCGCCCTAAGAGGGCGTACTGGAGGGAAGGGAGAAGGCGTCCCATACAGTGATGGTAGAAGTGGAAATGATGGCATGATAAATGTGGGCGAACCAGGCCCAAAGGGCATGGTTCTAAGTCTGTGTACGAAAGGGAGGCCGACCTGGGCTGTCAGCGCTCTCTGTCGCGTCCGTCAGACGCCCGTCTCCGAAGATAAGGGCCTGTACAGTAAGGACAGGGAGAGATAAGGGGGCAGAGGTGCAGCGGTTTCGAGCCTGCGAAAGCTCTCGTCAGGGGGCTTGACCGCTGCCCCGACCGCCGCACTTCCAGGGCTGTTTAGGGAACTGCCAACTAAACCGTCAGAGGGAGTAAACAGAGGCGTACCAGTAGTGGGACTACCACCGCATGCGTGCACGACCCTCCGAAAGGTTGGTGTCATTTGTCCGGGTGAGGGAGGGCTTCTTATCAGCAAAGCCAACAGGGACCCCAGACCGTGTGAACTCCTGCCAATCGTCATTCCCTCAGGAATCACCAAGATGCACAGATTCACGCTATCTGTGGGCTCGGTTTGATCTGGGGGTACCACGGCTTCCGTATGGGGCAACAAGGTTGTCAGAGAGCAACCAATGCTGGGTAGGACGGTGTTGACGTTGATGGACGTCGAAGAATTGGTTGGCATCAGGAATGTTGGAGTACTTGACACCCGGAACATTGATGGGTCCACGGATGTTGTTAGCGAACAAAGCAGTGGTCTTCCAGGTCTCGTACGTTCGCGTCGGAGGAATACGAACAGAAACACTAGTAGCTGGGTCGGATATCGCCGTCGCGAGAGCGTGCCAGCAGGGACATAGCACGGCGTTCGAAGCTGACCAGAACTGACCCGTAACAGGGAGGGGTCGATGGATCGCCAATAGAACCATGGGAGAGAACCGTAGATGATAACGGTGCTGGCAGCCCAATCCAAAACGGCTGACCAAAACACGGCGAATGTTGTCGTCTATGAGGTGATGTCGGGAACTCGGTGATGCCTCTAGTCGTGATTGAACGGGCTCGCATCGGAACACGTCCTGATCCTAGGAGTGTTGTCGGCAGGCACAGGGCAGTCTCACCGAGTTGGCTCAAGTTCAGGACTAAGTAGTGAAGGAGGGATCAGCGGGCAAGAAGAGGGAAAATCCAACCCAATGTTCACCCACTTACTTCCCTCGCCTGCTGTGTTCCAACATATGTTAAGCCTGATTGGTGCTCGAGGTAGTCATCTTCGTCACGACGCACACCGTAGCGAGGGAACCAATCCAAGCGAGGGTCCACCACTGACCACTACCCCCCACCTGCCTCCGCGCTCGCGGTGGAGAGTAGACCCCAGGCGAAAACTTGTCAGACGGGTTCTTCGTCAAGCTGCCGATCCTAACTGTATCGTCGTGTTCGACTCCGCCTCCTTCCGAATTTGGGGGCGTTGAGACCATGGTCATGGACGATGAGGGCGCAGGGGAGGAAGCAACGGATTCAAACGCCCCAGAGAAATCCTTGAGCATTCCTGCGGCACCAGACACTGACCCGATCCTTGCGAGTCCCCCACCCATGTCGACACTGCAGGCCGTCGTCTGTGTCTTGTCCTGTTTCATCTTTACATCCACGACGATCGTCCAGCTCTGAGATGGAGGCGAAGACATGTCTGACGATGGCCAGGGCGACCACAAGCCGCATAAATTCAAAAACCAGATCGGGTCCAGTCAGTCTCTCATTCTTGGTCGGCGCCCCGGGGCAAACTTGCCAGCATTAGCCCTCCGGACAGGCGCTCCAAAAACGTCGACGCCCCCCCGAGGCCCTATTGCCACGTCGTCGACGAGGCGTTCTCGGAGATCGATTCTGGCATCGAGATTGCAGGAACAAGCACTGGGTGGCCTGACCGCCACATCTTCCTTTGCTTGGGACGACGCCATGGAACAGACAGGAGAGCGAGGAATAGGGCAACGCGAAATCTCACTTGGTCGGAAGACGGCTTTCTTCGTGGTCGCCAAGTGCACCGATCTCACCAGTGCCGCACCCGCACCCACATTCTTCCCCCTCTCTGCGCCCCCCGACAGTACCGGAACAATTGCCCGCCTGGGCGCAGACAAGTCCTTGCCAGTCGCAGATCCCAAGCCGATAGGCTTCCCCGCCCCTGTCGTCTCCCGTCATCCAGGGATCTGCGTCCGCTTACCAGATGGGCCCTGCATTCGGGTCGATGGTCGATGACGTCCCAGATGAGTGTGTCCCCGAGCGAGCGTATCTCTTCGTGTTCATGCTACACACCACAAACGGTCTCCTGTCCATTCTAGGTCAGTGCCATGAGGAATGGCAGCATGAAAACGACATACGCGGCGCGGCATATACCCGTCCTTGAGCATCGTGGTGGCGTTCATAATTCCGACGTTGACGTAGGCGAGAATGTGCAACGACGAGAGATGCTGGCGTTTCGTGGCCGAGCACGAGGGCTTTTATAGCGCTGCGATCCAAGGCCTGCCCGTCGAATTGGCATGGCGGCTGGCCCGAATGGATTTCTGATCAAGCATATTCAGAATCTGCCTCGGTCGCCTCGTGAACGGTGTTGCGGGCTAGTGAGCCAATCTGTCGTGGTACAAGGTCCGGTGACTCGCGAGTAATCCTGCGAGGGTCTCGAGAACGAGATGAAAGCGAACGGATGTCGATAACTCGAGTCGCATGCCGCTGGTAATGTATGCACATGACTGGGGCGCCATGTTCGGTACGACTTTGACCAGCTGTCTGGCTCTTGAACTCTTGTTCGTGGTGGTCGAACCAGCGGTCAAGCTTTCTCACCAAGTCGGCCAGCCCGACGCGACAGGTCTGCGTCTTTCCGTGTTTTCTGCTTTTATTGGAATACAGCATCGTTATTGGAGTGCAAGGTCCCGCATTCTTCATCACTATCGAGTAACACGCGTCCGCCTGTATCATAGCAAATCTCGTTCAGTGCCTCTTCTCGACCATGTTGACGCCATTCGCTGTACAGATCACCTACTGGAAGTGTTAAGGATATCGCGCACAGAGCGGCAGCGATGTGTTCCAACTGATGGGCGTGCTGGGAGCCTTTGGCTCCCGGTCCTGAGACGGAGGGGGAGCAAAGGGCTACTATATGCCGAGCTGCGACAACCGGCTGTTCCCAGCGAAACCGAACGCGTCGCTCGTGTGTAGTGGCGACGACGACCCTTGTAACCGCCATAGACAACTGTAGAACGTATCAGTAAAGGTGTAGGGGCCAGTGGAGCGAAGGGTCGAGGTCAACTTACCTCAGGTACCCAGCGAGCCCAACGATCCGGCAGGCGAAACAGCCGCCACAGACGATGTCGACGGCACACAGAGACGTCCAGAGGTCGACCAGAACAAGCATCAGGTAGATCCAACGCCCGTCCGGCATTCCAGCGATCCGTGAAGACGGCAGTAGAGTCGTGCTCTGACCTTTCCGTTTTCGTATCTGTTCTCGACGCCGAATGCTCAGCGCTGTTGCGGCGCGCAAAGCGAGAAAAGCGGCAGCGGAGGCGTCCGTCGCGTCGTCCTCCAAACCTCCATCACCACCGCCATCCTCTAGTTCACCCTCACCGCCGCCAAGACAGAGGGCTCCGTCGAGATTGGTCAGGGAAGCGCCCTCGAAACGAAAACTCGGTGGCTTCGGCGTCGCTGGACCATCCAGGAATAAAAAGGTCAAAGTTGTTTATGCATCTGCAAAGCACGACCAGAACGCACGCTACTTTGATTCAGCCGACACGCCCAAGGCGCGGAACGACGACATGGTCGATGATGACGCTTTCGAGGTGGCCGACTCGGATACAGACTCTTCGTCGGGAGAGGAGATGGGGACGCAGAGGGGCGTTCGCCTGCAGCTGGACCATCGTCCGTCCCTATCACGAGAATTGGACGCGCTTGGTCACTGAGTCGACCGATGGTAGATTCATCGGACAACAGAGACCTTGGGCCTCCTGGCACGTTTGATCCTACACCACATCTAGCCTCATCAACCCAGCCTTTGCCTCTGTCCACGTTCCGTCCAGTGCTCAATCGTAACGTCTATTCGGTACCAGAGAACGATGGCGCGACTAGCGGGAAGGCAGTCATTCTAGTCCTCCAGCCCAACGAGACCGCCGCGCTCGTTGGAACATATTCCTTGTGTTCTCTACAAGGCAGCCTCTACCTACTAGGCGTCACCCTATCGCCGTCGGACACCAAGCACACTGTCTTCGCACCCCGGTCATCACCTATCCCCATCTTGTCCTGGACTACGTCGGGTCGTCTGGGCTCCTGCACTTTTCCGGTCCCACCAGCTGTCCGACAGCAAGCACACACGACAGCGACTTTGATCGAATATGTTCATATCGGTGTCGAAGGCCTCGGACGGATATGCAAGACATTTGGGTATGCTTTCAAGCCACCTCGAGAGTCGGAAGCCATCCCGGGCACCGACCAGTCAAGAGTGCACATCGTATGTCTCTGACAGCCCTGACTTGTTCCTCTCCAACTGACGCTTTTTTTGAAAGGTCAACTACGGTACCAAAGATGTCCGTCCGTTTGTGCTTCCTAGTTCTTGGGAGGCTGCGCTTGCATCGATGGAAGACGATGGGATGGAATAAAGGACTAGGCGCAGACCTCAATGCACAGATCGAAGGGTCTGTGGAGGCTTCGCATGCATCCGACATTGACGGTGCTGAGGAGAAGGGGTGGCCATCACTACGCTGCCATTTATGCAGGCTAACGTCAAACGTTGTGTCAAGGTGGAAGCCATCCGTCCAGAGATAGCAAGCACGTATTACACTGCGACGGACCACCGTCATCTCAACGTCATGTCCTACTTCCATGCAGTGTTTCCTGATCAGGCATCGGAGGAGAGAAATGGCGGGTAAGGCGGAATCTGATGCGGAAGGGACAAATGTAGTGTGGTGTGTGCCCCTCGAGTCGGTACAGAACCACAAAGAAAAAGAGGTTGTGGGCGAAGCACCTTCACCACAGAAAAAACAGAAGCGTTATAATCCCTTCTAATCCTTTTCTAAACTTTTTTTTTTTTTTTGAAATGATGGTTTAATTATAGAGCCTTATAACGGTGTCTATTGGATTATAACGCTTCTGTTTTTCCTGTGGTGACTTCGAGTTCACCCACAGAGCTCCCGCCTTTTGCGCGTCTTTCAACTTGGATGGTTTTGATACTTGTACGGAAAGTCTCCCTTTTTGCCGCATACCAGGCTTGCAAGAAAAAAATCAGAAGGGAGAGGGGCAGACTGCTCGCCCTGCGTGCATGATCTTCATTCTTGTTACGCCTCCTGCATGTTCAGATACATCTCTACCTCGGACAACGCCTCCACTATGTGATCTGTACAGCCAATGGCGTCAACATGGTCGAGAAGAGGGATAGCGATAAAGAATGCGGGCCCAGTCGCGTGCATATATTACTAGCAGCGTGCAGGCCTCGTCAACTCGAGCGCTCGGCTCGTTCACTTTCATCCCGTTCTCAAGACCCTCGCAGGGTTACTCTTTTATGAACACGAGTCACCGGACCTCGTACCATGACAGATTGGCTCACTAGCCCGCAACACCGTTCACGAGGCGACCGAGGCAGATTCTGAATATGCTTGATCAGAAATCCATTCGGGCCAGCCGCCATGCCAATTCGACGGGCCGGCCTTGGATCGCAGTGCTATAAAAGCCCTCGTACTCGGCCACGAAACGCCAGCATCTCTCGTCGTTCGTCCTCGTTGCGCATTCTCGCCTACGCCAACGTCGGAATTATGAACGCCACCACGATGCTCAAGGATGGGTATATGCCGCGCCGCGTACGTCGTTTTCATGCTGCCATTCCTCATGGTACTCACCTAGACTCTTTAGACAATGAACAGGAGACCGTTTGTGGTGTGTAGCATGAACACGAAGAGATACGCTCGCTTGGGGACACACCCATCTGGGACGTCATCGACCATCGACCCGAATGCAAGGCCCATCTGGTAAGTGGATGCAGATCCCTGGACGACGGGAGACGACAGGGGCGGGGAAGCCTATCGGCTTGGGATCCGCGACCGGGGAGGGCTTGTCTGCGCCCGGGCGGGCAATTTTTCCGGTACCGTCGGGGGGGCGCAGAGATGGGGAAGAATGTAGGTCCGGGTGCGGCACTGGTAAGGTCGATGCACTTGGCGACCACGAAGAAAGCCGTCTTCCGACCAAGTGAGATTTCGCGTGGCCCTATTCCTCGCTCTCCTGTCTGTTCCATGGCGTCCTCCCAGGCGAAGGAAGACGTGGCAGTCAGGCCACTTAGTGCTTGTTCCTGCAATCTCGATGCCAGAATCGATCTCCGAGAGCGCCTCGTCGACGACATGGCAATAAGCCCTCGGGGGGCCGTCGACGTTTTTGGAGCGCCTGTCTGGAGGGCTGATGCTGGCAAGTGTTGCCCCGGGGCGCCAACCAAGAATGAGAGACTGACTGGACCCGAGCTGGTTTTGAATCTATGCGGCTTGTGGTCGCCCTGGCCATCGTCAGACATGTCTTCGCTTCCATCTCAGAGCTGGACGATCGTCGTGGATGTAAAGATGAAACAGGACAAGACACAGACGACGGCCTGCAGTGTCGACATGGGTGGGGGACTCGCAAGGATCGGGTCAGTGTCAGGTGCCACAGGAATGCTCAAGGATTTCTCTGGGGCGTTTGAATCCGTTGCTTCCTCCCCTGCACCCTCATCGTCCATGACCGTGGTCTCAACGCCCCCAAACTCGGAAGGAGGCGGAGTCGAACACGACGATACAGTCAGGATCGGCAGCTTGACGAAGAACCCGTCTGACAAGTTTTCGCCTGGGGTCTACTCTCCACCGCGAGCGCGGAGGCAGGTGGGGGGTGGTGGTCAATGGTGGACCCTCGCTTGGATTGGTTCCCTCGCTGCAGTGTGCGTCGTGACAAAGATGACTACCTCGAGCACCAATCAAGCTTAACATATGTTGGGACACAGCAGGCAAGGGAAGTAAGTGGGTGAGCATTGGGTTGGATTTTCCCTCCTCTTGCCTGCTGATCCCTCCTTCATTACCTAGTCCTGAACTTGAGCCAGCTCGGTGAGACTGCCCTGTGCCTACCGACAACACTCCCAGGATCAGGACGTGTTCCGATGCGAGCCCATTCAATCACGACTAGAGGCATTACCGAGTTCCCGACATCACCTCATAGACGACAACATTCGCCGTGTTTTTGTCAGCCGTTTTGGACTGGGCTGCCAGCACCGTTATCATCTACGGTTCTCTCGCATGGTTCTATTGACGATCCATCGACCCCTCCCTGTTACGGGTCAGTTCTGGTCAGCTTCGAACGCCGTGCTCATGTCCCTGCCGGCACGCTCTCGCGATGGCGATACCCGGCCCAGCTACTAGTGTTTCTGTTCGTATTCCTCCGATACGAACGTACGAGACCTGGAAGACCACTGCTTTGTTCGCTAACAACATCCGTGGACCCATCAATGTTCCGAGTGTCAAGTGCTCCAACATTCCTGATGCCAACCAATTCCTCGACGTCCATCAACGTCAACACTGTCCTACCCAGCATCGATTGCTCTCTGACAACCTTGTTGCCCCATACGGAAGCCGTGGCACCCCCAGATCAAACCGAGCCCACAGATAGCGTGAATCTGTGCATCTCGGTGATTCCTGAGGGAATGACGATTGGCAGGAATTCATACGGTCTGGGGTCCCTGTTGGCTTTGCTGATAAGAAGCCCTCCCTCACCCGGACAAATGACACCAACCTTTCGGAGGGTCGTGCACGCATGCGGTGGTAGTCCC
>JBBPLV010000222.1:0-26856 GCA_038089975.1 Boletellus ananiceps | reverse complement strand
ATATATATTTGTTTTATCAATTTATGTCAACTTATGTAATACTGGGAGGTCCTGGAGGTAGCTAGGATGATATATAGGACAACTGGGGAACTCTAGGACAGTCTGGGATTATTCTAAGACAGTCTGGGACAGTCTATAGGGGTACTGGACAGAACTAGCCAGTTGGGAACATAGCTAGGAGAGCTGTCAAGCTAGCCCAGTCTGGCCAGACCTGTCTAGATGAGTGGTTGGTTTGCTGATGTTGCACAAGCTGTCTCAATTGAATGAGAAAATGGAGTCAATCTTGTTCACATTGCTGTCCAAAGAGGCTAGGTAGTAGTTGTAGTTGTAGTCATGATAAGGATTTGATTTTGACAATGTGATGGAGTGCTCATAAATGTAGGTATCTGGGACTAGACCTGGGTGCATGAACCCAAAAAGGTGGGCATCACAATAGGTTCAACTGCACTCCCATTCCAGTTCCAGCTCTCTTTCTTGGTCTCCATGTACATGGGTGTAGGTGAGGGACATGACTGCACCACGTCAAGAGGCGCGTGTATGATCGTTCGTTTTGACAGTCCGTGCGCCAACCGAAAGGGACGGCGCAGGCGGAAACGGCCGGGTGGACGTGGATGCGTGGGCGCAAGTGCATCAGGTCGTGCTGGGGCATGGGCGTCAGTCGAGGGGACAGCGCTCCAGTGCGCATGCGAGATGGATGCGGCCGGTTTGCATGGAACGGGCAGACGCCGACGAGGGGACACGGGTGTCGACCGGGATGGACGGGCTGCCCGGTTGCACTATGGCACAGGTCTTGACAGTTGCGGGTGCCAGTCGTAGAGACGGCGCTCGTATGCGCGTCAGACGGAGGTGGCCGGGTCCAGGTCGCGCACTCGAGTCGAGAGCGCGCTGCGCGCACGCTAAAACCGGGTGGCTACGCGGCGCGGCGCTAGGCGAGACGGGAGCGGTGAGGTCAACGAGGGTGCGCCAGGGGGAGCACTAGACGACAGCAGCTAAGTCCGAGTCGATAGCGCTTGCTCGATGGACGACGAGCGTGTCGAAACGCCGTGTGAAGCCGGGGGCGCGCGGTGTGCGTACGTCGCTGTGTCGCGCGGCGCCGGGTGTGAGGGCGAAGTAGCGGTGGTCGACGAATGCTGGTGAGCCAATAGCGTCTGAACGGAGGACGTGGCAGCATTGGCCGCATGGGCAAGAGAGACGGGCGAGGTGGCAGCGGCCGCGCTGGTGAACGGCCGGCGACGAGGCACGCAGACGCTGTTCGAACCCTGTTCGAACTAGCAAGTGTTGTCGATGACGCGAACGGCCTGCGACAGAGTGCGCGGACGCCGTTCGGGCTGGTAGTCGATGTCGACGCGTGAGTGGCGGTCGTCGGAGAAATCTGGTGTGTCGATAGTTGGGAACGGCCGGCGATGAAAGAGCGCGGACCCCGTCGGAACCGGGAACGGTTGTCGACGAACCTGAGAGGGGATCGGCCAGGAGTGAATAAAGACGATGACGCACAAGCACTATGTCGAGTCAAGGAGACGAAAGAGAACAGGGGCGCGCACCGAGCGAGTCGAGGGCAGCGATCGAAGTTGTTCAGGGCGATGGCAGCTCGCACTGCGTGAAAACGCGGTGACGAAATGGAGAGGATGTGCTCGCCGGGCACAGCAAGCGGGCGAACCGCGTGCGCCGTTCGAGGTGGTAGGACGGTGATGGGCGGTCGATGGGACAGGCGCAGCGGGCGAGCTAGTCGCGCGCGCCATCCGCGTACGAGACCTGGGTACCCCAGTGTATAGACGTTAGAAGGGTACGTACCGTCGTATCCTGGGGCTGCACCCCCTACTCCAATGCGATGTGTGGTGTACCGGGTCTGGTGAGCACAGGGTGACGGATGGAGACGAGGGCTCGGAAGGGAGTCGAAGTAGGGGCTAGTCATCAGACGGGCACTTGCGCTTCCGGGAACCAGCAGAAGTGTCGGTGTCGGTAGGAGGCAATTCGTCACTAGCGACCTGAGCACAAGCGGCCTGCGACCGCTTTGAGCGGAGGCCTCCTCGAACTCTGCAGAAGGATGGAGGTCAGACTTTGGGACGGCAGTTTTGGGGGTAGGCGGGGCGGGCTGATCGACCGAGAACGTGAACTGCATTCCCTTGATGGTCCTGGGCTTCGCATTCCAGCTGGCCTCGCAACTATGCTCTCGCTCGGCAGCACGCTGGCGATCAAATTGGTGGATGCATTGTGCTTGTAGTCGGGGGCCTCGAGCTCCTCGACGCTCCTAGGAAAGGTAGGGTCAAGGCATGGGGTGCACAGGAACCATGCCCTTTCCTTGCCGACGTGACGGGGGGACGGTATGCGGGGGACGAAACGGCGCCAGCCAATCAGCGACGGCACGCGAGGGCACACGAGGGTCGCTTGGGTCACGAGGGGGGGACGCGCGTACATTATGTAGGGGGGACGGGGACGGCTGCGGGGGGCGTAGCCGTGAACTCATAAGAGTAAGACCGCATTGTGGAGAAAAGCTGAAGACGCGAGCGAGTAAAAGAGCTGGTCAGTCTAAGACGAGCGCACACAGCCACCGGTCGAGGCGTATCATAGGAGTGACAGACGGTCAACTGGAGATGCAATGGGAAAGTCACCCCAGGGCAACAAGAGCAAGCTGGTAGCAGGAAGAGGCAACTGGCACGCGCTACAGAAGGGTGCCACTATTCAATGTACGTGTTTGATATCTGCCCACTTTTTGAGGGTCATGTCTCTAGTTCCGTCACGTTGGGGTCTGCATTTAGAGTTGTTCTTATCCCTACACAGGCCGGATCCTTTCAAAAACGTACATGTACGCCAGCCTTTTCAGGTCCTCCACGCTCGCCTGATCGGCCAATACCACCCTCTCATCGTTGAACAGCACCCATACTTCCTTGCCAGCGTCCGCACCCACATCTATAGACATAGCATCCCGCGACGGGGAACTCGGTAATCTAATGTGAGCAACATAATGTCCCGAGTGCACACTTGGACCTTTGTGCGAGATGAATGCCTTGAGTCGATAAATCGCAGGTAAGGCTGTAGAACCGGGAGGCTTCGTCGCCGGTGTCGTTCCTGTGTGCGTGGTTCCTGCAGAGGCGATGGTTTCCCCAGTGTCGTCTGGATGACTGAACAACCACTCGACCGCTCGTTCAGGATTCCCGCCCTGCGTAACGTATCAAGCATGTACAAAGCCGTCGAACACAATACTACGTACAGTTTCCAAGAGTGATTTGCGAGCTTGTGCGAGTGTGAAACCCATGTCTGCTAGGAGCGTGATCTGATCTAATGAAGGTTCTTGAACGCTCGAACTGCTGGTCAGCGCACCAAGCTGAACGGGTTCATCAATGTCTGACAGTAGGCTCAGTCTCGTTCATCAGTCAGACGAGCTCGCGTACCAGGGTCTTCCATGTGATTGAATAGCCATTCCATGGCAACCTCAGCGCCAGAGTTACCAGTTACCAGGAGTGCTTTCCTGCATCGCACGGTTGGGAAACCCATGGCTTCTAACTGAGCCATCGCTTCCAAGTCAGGTTCCGGGAGAGGTGGCACAGCGCTGGAGGATGGATCCTGAAGCTCTTCTTCACCTAGTTGCAATCCCGTCCCCTGATACCTGTCCAGCACAAGATCTCCCTCAGGCAAAATAACAGGAACGTCTGTAATTATTCCCGGTCGATCACGCTGACAGGCAAGACCAACGAGTACATACCTAATTTTGTGGGAACCCAGTTCTTGAGCTGAAATTTCTTAGCATGAATGACGAGCACATCAGGAAATGTTGAGAGTTGTGTCTGTCTGACGGCATGCGTCTTGCCACACCCTGCCTCGCATTGGTATTCGAGTGTCTCTTGCCCAGTTTGGCCAAGGTAGTGGTCCAGGCACGACTCCAAGGAAACTGGCGCATATCTTCGCTTTGGTATGTCTCCAGAACCTTTGCTTTCCGGAATTTCTGTCGCCGGAACAGCAATGCTCAGGACGTCTGTGTTGTCGACGCGATACCTAACTCGGTGGCATCCCAAACACTCCAAACGTTGTTCCAACCCGAATGAAAAGACTTCAGTTGGCTCTTCCTCCCCTGTGATGCTGTGTTGCGCTGTCGATGACTTCTGATACCGGTGAGCGCTTACCTGGTGCCCCACCCCTCAGCTGGTGGTTATACCGTCTGAGAACTGTGAGCAGATACCCAAAGAACTCTTCCGCGTCTTGTTGTCGCATGGTCGCGAATTCAACGTGGCCCTTTCCAACAAGTGCTTTGAACCCAACAGGTTTGAGACCGATCTGCCAAGGCGTACGCTCTGGCGCGGGGGACGCAGGAGAACCCGACGTTGCTTGGTGAACGTCAGATTTCTGGGCTGCTGAAGAATCAAGCAGTCGTTGCCCAGTATCTGGATTCGAGTAGCGTCCACTTAAAAGGCCATCCGCGAGTTTGAACAGTTGACATTCAATGCAGTCCGAAGGTAGTGACTGGCCGCAGGTTGCCCAGTGCACCGATGCCTGCTCAGGGACATAGTCTTGAGATAGGTCTAGAGATAGTCGCCGATAATACCGTTCTTGGAAAGGGCGGAGTGAGAATAGAGTTTGCAGAACAGAAGCCATGTAACAACTAAGGGAAACGCAATGAGTGGGTTTGCCTTTCGCGCAGCTACAAGTTGTCCCTGCCTATTTCCGAGATTACGGAGCCCAGTGGTCCCCGGACCAAAGACCGGCTTCAAAGCGCTTCCATCTTCAGCAGTGAGAGAAAAATCAAAAGCCAGGTTTTGTTCAATTTGCTACATGCAGCATGAGGATCTCAGGAAAAAGCTTTCGAGTAGAAACACTTCACCAGTTCTGTCATACTCTTTTCTGTCTTCTTTTGAGACGTCACATTTATGCCGAATGCAGCAAGGTGTGTCGCCAAGTCAGGGTCGAGACGTGCATCGTTACAGGCATAACAGTATATATCTGCAAGAATGCTGAGCTGTTTTACGTCAAGGAATGTTGTATACACACCTGCTCCGCCTTCTGGTGTGATCGTCCCGAGCTTTACGCAAATAGGGTGCTGGGTTACACTAAAGTGCGCCAAAGCGTGGCCATTTCCCCCAGTTCCGCCGTACTGCGGACGTCCACAGCCAAGCGCGCCACAAGACAGGCAAAGCCATAGATTAGATGATAGCTCGCAAGAAGCACAGCGTGCGAGTCCTACTTCCGCTTTCAGAACGACTTGCGGCATGCTTAAGAGCGACACCCACCTTCAGAAGGAATGGGCCCGCTCGCAAACTGCTCGAGCAATAATGTATGCTCGCAAGCGATAATCTCCTCTTCCCAAGCCTTGACCTCCGACTGACGGGCGGACGAGAGGGACTCCATGATCCCGTCTGTCAAATGCCTTGCCTGACACCCGAAAAGGACGAGTGAAGAGATGACTAAGGAGAACAAATCTCAGAGGCATACGGTGTTTTCATCTGCAACAATGTCTCTTCCATTCATTGGATTGCATTTCCAGCACCTAAGCGACGTGAGATGGACGTATTTGTCTTCTTCGCGTTCTTGGACGATAGCCAATTTGGTTATCTTTGTGGGAGGCTCGTCATCTCCCTAAAAACGATAAGTTGGCGTCATGCAACCATGGTAGTGTGATACGCACACGACCGTCGTGTTTTGGTTTTGGTCTGCGTTTAACGTTTAGAGTGAAGGTATGCCCCGATCGTGCGACATGGGTCCGCGCATGGTGGCGATCCGGACCAAGACATGCACCATTGAAGCAGACAAGGCAGACATCAACACCATCGTCTCCGTCCTGGTCACGTCGCTCAGAACATACCAGGGGTCTCCATGTGATGGTGGGATGATGCGCACCTGGTTGTCGAAGCATTGTGTACACTCCTCACGATGAACCGATTGGCTGAGTTTCGGTGACTGAAGATTCGATAGGTTGGACTGATGAGGACAACTTGCCATCGTTTGGTCAGAGAGTGCGAGGAGACGAACAATTAGATGTAATAATAATCACGTGACTCTTCACGTGGTTGTCAGCACTGACGCGTTGGCCCACTGACTGGTCAAGTTGCTCTGCTACTAATACTCAATCTACATACTATCAAAGATCAGAGGACGTCCATCTTAAAGAAGCGTTCGCGAGGAAGGACTGTCAAAATAGAACGCTTGTATGGGAAGTCAAAAAGCTGCTACAAGTTGAGTCCTTACTCCCGCCACGGCACTATGTGGATATCGGCTCACCGTTTCAATATGCATCGTGGAGTCTAAAGCCACCCGAATAATGGCTCCGTTCTCTGATTTTGGCTCTCCGATTGCGTTTTCTGTCCGCGGGTCCGCCAAAAAGATGTAATGATGGATCGAGCGGAGCCAGACTCGTGCTACCGCAATGGCATCAGATCGGAGGCTCAATTCTAGACCCTAGTGCAAGTGGCGACGCCTACCTCTCTCCTGGCCTCTGAATCGTTCTTCCCCAACAAGTACGTGTATTCCTCTGTCCCACTCCTTCACACCTCCCGGAACATAGGTTGCAACGTGATTCTCCTGTATTGATGCGTAAATGCAAGTGCTTATGCTACAACGGGTAATGCCTCACCTTAACATAGACGATTTCCAGGTACCCCATGAGCTCTCTATTCCAGCTCATCATGATAGGTAATACACCGGGATCACCCAATACTCCGTGCATATATTGTCTATGCTGTTCGAGAGACCCTCGCTCGTTCCACCCACTGTTCACACGTTCGTCATTGTGCCATTTATGGAATGCTTCCAGGTGCGGGGTGACTTGACTCTCTTCACCAACATCAAAGTAGGTGAATTCGAGTATCTCCCCCACTGTGGGACAGTAGCGACGGTAGAGAACCTCTCCTGGAAGTGGCTTCGGAGGTCGCAAAGGATGTGCAGCGATAACCAGTGGAGTGCGAGTAAACGACTGAACCAACGGGAACGGCGAAGCGAAATGTTGAGTCAAAGGGGACGACGTGGGGAGCCAACCGCGTGTGTGGTGCCCGTGTATCCCTGCACCTTGCCAAAATGTTGACCTCAAGAGGAACAGATCATCCGCCTCTGCCCGCTTGCTCAGCGCAATCCTACCGAGCCCCGAGTGGAGGATGTACGTCCGAAGTTCGGTGCGATTATCGATTTCTGGTGAGAGAAAAACAGGAATCGTTTCTTGTTCGTGGTAGCGAACGAACAGCGCGTAGATAATTGTCCACGCATCCTGTATCGCGATCTCCCGAGTGCTCGGAGGGTGGATTTCCAGGACGGAATAACGGGGCACATGTGTCGCAGTGTGCTCGTGCGGCGTACCGACTGCAGACAAAAGCAAGGTGGCCTTGCGGTCTAGAGATCGATAGGTGCACACTAGGACATCATCCACCAAAATCTGTACCCCTTGATTGTCCGACGGAAGCTGAACGATATTAACCCTGGCCAAGTCTGGGAGGAGAAGTGAATGTATGAGGTCGCTCCTATTGTTGTGGCCTTGAGCTGATAGCGTGTTGTGTACGGCTTGCAAACGTTCCCTAGCGCGAGACATCGATACTGTGACTTAGTGAGTCAAGCTAGTTTGCCATCTAATCTGATAATATACCCACAGGCTTACCTCAGCCAACAGATTGCGATTACCAAGTGAAAAGTTGTTCATCCTGTTCTCAACAACGCCATCATGCCACAAAACGGTCCAGCCCCAAACGGAAGCACTCCGGCGGCCGTCGAGGCTCCCACACCCTCCATCGTAGGTATAAATTTTGGCAACTCGTACGCATCCATTGCCGTTTTCACAAAGGTCCGTTCAATCTGCTCTCATCGCCTTGTCCGACGTTCCCAACCACCCCCGTGAGCTAGGAGGGTGTCGCGGAATGCATTGCAAACGAAGATGGTGAACGCCAAATCGCGTGCGCGTTGGCTTTTCATGGAGAGGAGATGGTGCGTAAAGGCGACTTCTAATTTCAGCCAACCTAACGATCATGTGTGATCTCAGTACATCGGAAATCAAGCTAAGCATCAACTTGTGAAAAACGCTCAAAACACCATTACGGGTTTTCGCAACCTCCTCGGAAGAAAGTACGTGGCTTACGAAGTTTCAGGCGCAGACTTTCCCTCAATATTTTCACAGGTTTTCTGAGGTTCCTCAGGACAAATTGTCCGTGTCCACACCTGTTATTCAGCATCCTTCCTTTCCCAATACACCTGCCTATAAAGTCAAAATCCTCCAACCTGCCCCGTCGCCTTTGCCTTCTACCACCACCAACACCCCTGCAGCCTCCCAAGTAGCCACCCCCCGCTCCGAACCAGTTGAAGTAGAGAGAATTCTGACTGTCTCTGAGGTGACATCCGTCTTTCTTGGCTCGCTCCGACAATCTGCAGAGGATTTCCTCGGGAGAAACGTCGTCGGGTCTGTCATCAGTGTTCCTGCGTGGTTCGACACCGCTCAGAGAGAAGCACTCGCCAAGGCTGCCGCGGATGCAGGAATTCCTGTTCTTCAATTACTCGATGATGCTGGTGCGGTTGCTGTCTGTACTTCCGATAGCGCAAGTGGCGCCCTCAGTGATCGAATACAACTCGTCGTCGATCTCGGCGCATCCTCCCTTGAACTATCCCTCTTATCTATTCGTGAGGGCCTTGCATACACCCTGGCCACCCTTTTGGACTCTACCATTGGCGGAGACGAGATCGACTCAAAATTGATCCGTTTCTTCGCCAAAGAGTTTACCAAGAAAACAAAAACGCCACTGACAGTCGCGCCAGCGACAGATCCTCAAGATAAACGTGCAGAGGCAAAACTCCGCCTTGCTGTGGAACATACAAAGCGTACGCTGAGCGCGAGTCCGGGTGCTGCGACCTGCTCTGTTGAGTCGCTCAAGGACGGCCTGGATTATACCGGATCCATAAATCGCCTCCGCTTCGACATGGAGGTGCGATCCATTTATGACAAGGTGTACACCAAGGTCAAGGAGTTGGCCTCGAGCGCCGATATTGATCTGTACGATATTGATGAGATCGTGTATATCGGAGGGTCGGCTTCGCTTCCAGGCCTGGATGAAACTCTGTTGCAGGGATTCACCGAATCTGTCGTCACGCCATTCAAGGCAGGAACTGTCGTTGGTGGGGGTACCGGTGACCCGACTACGATTCTTGCAAGAGGATGTGCCTTGCAAGCACACTTGCTTGTGTCACTTGCACAGGAATCATCTAACGAGTTGCTTGCCGCATTCAGCAAGGAAAGTACGGAGACCAGTATCGCTGCTACTAGTCGTACGATCGGCCTGCTCGTTCCTCAAGAGGATAGTGCGGGATCATTAGGGGGTATTTGGATACCCCTCATTCTTAAAGAAACTCCCCTCCCCTGTCGTAGGACGCTGGCGTTCGAGGTAGATGCCGGCAGAGCTGATACGAGAGTTGGCTTCGAGCTGTGGGAAGTAAAGGAAGGTGTTAAGATAGACCATGTGAAACACCCCGAGTTCGAGGACGATGAGGGAGAAGTGGAGGAGGAACTCGAGGAAGTGAAGGAGAAGACACTGACGAAGGAAACTTATTTGGCTTCTTTGTCGCTATCGCCTCAAAACATTGTCAAGGGAAAAACAGCAGTGCAAGTGCAAGCGACCGTATCAAGCACTGGCGATTTCGAAGTCAGTTTAAGAGAGGTTATAAAAGACGGTTTCGGAGCGGCGGTTACAGCGACTATCGCGGCACCGTAATGATGAAGGTACGTTGATGCATCTGCTTGTCGTGCGCACGCGATCATTGTTTTTTCCCCAGCAATCATTTGACTATAGACGAACAGCATTATTCATTTTCCAATATCCTCACCCCAATCCTGCATTTGCGTAGAGTTTTCACAACTGCAGATTTCACGCAATAGAGGACTACTATTGGCTTACCTCGGGCTTCTCTTCGATGTATCTTCGCATGAGTTCTTTACAATCCGAATCGTCCAAGACGATGACCTCGACACCACTTTTCTTGAGCAGGTCCTCACCACCTACCCAGTTCGTATTCTCTCCGATCACGACGCGGGGAATCTTGTAGAGTAATATGGCCCCGGTGCACATCATGCAGGGACTACTCGGAACCATGTAGCAATGACCATGATCGTTTTTTTTTTTGTAAGCAAAAGCCCAAAGTGCGACAACACGCGCTCGCACCTCAGCGTCGTATACTGTGTAAGCACCACATGTACAGTTAGTCTCCGCACTTGTTCGAATGTCGCATGTGGCGAGGAGGTGGGGACAAGATTTCTCTATTAACACATACCATGGTCGAGTTTTTGTAGACTTTCACCTTCTGCCGGCCTGCGTCCTCAAGAGCGGCGATCTCAGCATGCAACGTGGGTGATGACTTTTGAATCCGTTGGTTGTGGGCGCACCCGAGGACGGCTGCACTGGCGGCATCGCACGAGGTGCCGCCATGGAAGATGAGCGCGGCACCGATAGGGATACCACCTTCTCGATAGCTCTTGCGTGCCTTGGCGAGCGCGGTCGCGAGTCCAAGCCTGTCGAGGTTGTTGGATTGATCGAGCATCATCGTCCGGACAGATATACATATATGCTCGCCCTACTGATGGTGGAAAAAGAGAATACACTGCCCTGAGCAAGGCTCGAACTTGCGACCTCAGGATTCCCCAGGAACTCGCACCTGGTCATACGAATGTATGAGACCTGCGCTCTAGCCAACTGAGCCATCAGGGCAATACCAATTATAGTTCGTAGGTAGACACCTATGATAGGAAGCGAAGTTGCTTGGGGAGTAGAACACAGGAATATACAATCACATCTGGCGATGAGAGGGAGGACGTGCGGCTCGCCCGCTCGAGGGAGGCGAACACGGCCGCAGTGACGTCACAGCTGGTGCAGTGAGCGGTGATGCACTGGAGGCAATTATAACATTATACAAGCCGATAGTACACGATCCGCACTCGACATTCACTACTTCATTTCCGACGGCTTGGTCCCGCGATAGAGGGTGTCGTGGGACTCCTGCACAAAGTTTTCCGCTTCGGGTCTCTCCAACCTGGCAAACGTCAATGTCCACCATAGCCCATCGAGAACCAACGACATGTTCTCTCACCACGACATACTTACATAAATCCAATTTACTGTATCTAGTAATCAAAAAGCAAGTCCGAAGATCTAAAAGCAAAACTAAGGTATGTCCTCGATAAAAATAGGTTCTACATCCTTCCAGGACCCATTGTCGCCTTCTTTCCACACCCTCTCTCGTGCCACCCAATATTCAAGTAACCCACCCACACGAAAAGGTGCCCACACACGCTCTCCCGTATCGCCATCCGTCTCTGCAGTAAACCATCTTGGACGATGGGGAGGTAGCTTGCCATCTTCTCGTGCGCGCCGCGTCGTCCGTTGCTTCTCCTCTTGTTTCTGTTTCAGTTCATTTGCGCGGTCGTACTTGCCCATCTCGAAAGCGCGTTGATCGGGTCGAAGGCGACAATCCGTAGGACACAATAATCGCCTTAGTGTATCCTCCGGGCAGTTATTGAGGGTGATTGCAAACGGAGTGAGATTAAAAGGCGCAGGTGGTTTCTCAGAGTTTCGCCACAGTAGGACATACTCTGCCATGTAATTCGGTGACGCTGGACCGCTGACAGTCGCGTCGGGGTGCAAAAATCCACTGCCAGTACCCACGGCACGACATATGAGCTGACTGTTCCAGCGGCCGGCAAGTTCATAAGTGATCTCGCCATCCGAATTGGAAACGGATCCCGAAATCTCAAACGCGTCCTTGCCTCGCCACCCTCGAGGCTTGAATGTTAGTATACATCGATCTCCGGTACGATGGTTCGTGACCTAATTCAACTAGACTTAGTGGAGATCCACATAATAGTGCGGTAACTGACAATCATGTCGCCATAATGGTCGATGGTAGGAGATCCGAGGATGAAGCCGGAGACATTCGTAGTGACTTTCTTCCATGAGTAATGTTCCACTACCTTTCCCTTGCCAGCGATGGTTGTCGCTCGGGGGTAATTTGGTGCCCATTCTTCAGGTAATAAGAGCTCTGCGTGTGCAACACCAGTAGGTCGGATCTCAAAGGACTTGCCCATAAATCTGTTTTGAGCATCAACCTGCAGAATAATAAGCCATACTGGACCAGCCTAATGTCATGCCATACCTCGCCGAAGTAATGCCAACCTGGGGATTCAGCCCAACAAGCAGAAATCGGTGGGTGATGGCTGACTTGTTCAGATATGTATCGGTATTCTTTGTCTAATCTCACGTATTCAAACGTTTCACCCTAACGCTCATGTAAGTGAATGGTCAGTGGAAATTGCAATCTCTTCTCACAAGCATGGGATTAAATGGCTTGGCTATACGCCCAATAGTTGACGAATAATTCGACATAGCAAAGGCGGCGACGAATGCCATACGTCGATGAGGGTCTCTTTGCTGGACAGCCACGTCGACTGCAGAGGAGTATGTTGATGAAATTGAATCAACAACCATCGAGGACACTCACGGCATTCGGAAAACTCCATGTCTTCGGCCTTTAAACGAAATGAGTCCACTGAGAGATGAAAGGGCACGCCTGCCTACCATCCGCTGCAACATGCTTGTGGGCTCGTTAAAGAACACGGGAAAGCTTATCTTCGTCAAATCCTTTCCTATACTATGTTTCAATACGGACCAGAGACTGGTAGATGGCCTATCATCTTTCCCGATGGGGAGTTCGGTCCTTAACTGTTTGTACCCCACAAATGGCTCCAAGTTAACCCCAAGCGGTAGCGAAGTTGTAGAGTGAGTAGGGCTGGTAAGAAGCTCGCTGACTATGAGGTTTGGGAGATTACCAGACTCGATGGCATCAAAAAACTCGTCTTCTTCGTCCGTATCATGATCGTCTTCAATCTCTTTCGCTATGCCCGGCGGGGGCGGAGCCATCCGCGACATCCGGCGCTGGGTAGGGGTTAACAATACAGGCGATTGAGGGGCATCCGCGGCGGAAGCGAGAGTCAACGAGACGGGAGGTGTTTCCACTGCTGTAAAGTAGGCAGAGGCCGCAGTCGAGGGTACGGCGGACGAGGTGGCGGTTAATGAGACGGGCCGCTGCCTCACTAGGGCACACCCGGTGTCTTGCAATCCTACATCGAAGAATCTGCTGCCGCGTTTGCGAGAGCGAGCTCGAAGCTCTCTCTCAAGTGCTTCTCCCTCACGAACGACTGTTTGAAGGCTTTCTTCCCAGATTGTCTGCCGTTCCCGCTCTCGTTGGAGTCGTAACCTCCACCATTCCTCCCTCTCTCTTGCCATCTGGATGTACTCGTTTATCATCGACTGGACAGCGATGAAAGACTCTTTTAAAGCTTCTCGAAGTTCTTGCGTACGCGGAGTGACATCCGATGGTATGGGTAATCCGGAAAGAAGTTGTGCAGTGAGGTCCATTTGTGCCGCAACCGAATTTCCGTGCAAGTCGAAAGTACTGCCATGAGGAGGCTGACACTGTGTTATTTCCGATGCTGCTGAACTGTCCTGTTGGTTTACAATCCCTTCAACTTCTTCCTCATCAGGGGCCTGGATACTATCTTTGGGGGCGTCATAAGCTATCTGAGCGTCCTCCGAAGCCGTATCAACCAGAGATGCCTGGTCTCCTCGCAGACTAAGTGTCCCAAGTCCTCTCATGGCGGATACTCCTGACTGAAAGCTCGTCCGGATCTTCATTAGTCGCAAAGCGCTCTTGTCACTCTCTGTACTCCGCCGAGCACTAAGGCTTTTGTCCGCCTCGCGTCGGTACCATTCCATGCTCTTGCTGATTGCCTGTGTCCACCGAGCAGCTTCGACAGGGTGGTTCGCCCGCATGTACCATTTCTGTGCCCCAGCTGCATTGCCGCGCACTGGTGCAGAGTACACCTCGAATCGTGTCTTCTCAGATCCTGTTCCAGACTTAAGAACTGCAGTCTTCATCGAAATTGCACCCCTGCTGGCAATTTCCTCATCGTCCTGATGTCTATAGTCTACACAGAGCTGCGTCAAGACTGTTTCGTTAAGATAAAGTTCATACCCACACGAAAGGACACCATCTTTGAGGACGAACCACCGACTGCTATACCCTTTGGCAACATTAGCATATTTATTTAGGTAGCCTTTCAAGGTAGGCGGTTCAGAAATAGGCAGGTCGATCAACGACTGATCGTGATTTGCAACTGCGGTGCTTCAGAGGTAACCAAGAGAAGATGGGGTGAGGAGAAGCTTACATTGACGTAAGAATACCCTCACACGATCGTCTTTGCCCATGCCATCGTAGGCCATCTTGCCTCTCCTGTCTCGTACGAATACATCTGCTCCTGCACGCACGACAAGCTCGATGAACCGCAGGTCTTTCCGGCGTGCAGCCTCGTGCAACAACGAAGTCCCAGTGGTATCGTCGAGGTAGGAAAGGTCAATTGCCTTCACACGCGGTGATTCCAGCAGTAACATGAGGGCTTGGCTAGGTGGGTCCCCCAAAGGAGAGAGTGCGTACGAGTGTAGTAATGACCTATAAGACGCACTTAGGAATGATCGCGAATCTGAAGATGATGAGGAACAAGACAAAAGACCAGGAACAAGCATGCTTACCTTGTAGGACTTGGATCACTTCCTTTCCCTTCGCCACATCTTTGCATGTACGTCCCTGACCATCACGGAGAGTATCGTCTATCCCCGGCTGATCAAGAAGGAGAGACACGATTTCGGCGCGTCCAAGCGATGCTGCAAGGTGCAATGCAGTAGTATCGCTTCCTGGTGGATGCGTGCCATTTGGTGAAATGGCCCTGTGAGATAAAAGAAGCTGCACGGTCTCCACTGGAGATAAATCGACCATCAGATCAGGTAACGCCTTAGGACCGGGCACATGGCACATGGCACATACCGTTAGCACAGCGGATGGCAAGGTGCAAGGCTGCAGCACCCGTGTTGAGGTCGCCATCAATCGAGTTTCGCCTTTCTTTTCCGATTTCGGTCAGGAAGGGATGGATAAGAGCAGGGTCGCCTGGAAGGCATTGCGTCAGCGACAGGTTTCGGCGTTGTATGCAACCACAGACCACTTCTGAGGGCTGAGAGCAACCTAACTTGTCGCAATGGCTCCACTGGACCTGAAATAACTCAATGTGAGCTCAAAGAGCGATCGAAAATCTATGGGCAAGTAGGAATATACCAGATGACCGAACACTGAGGGCTGAAGGGCTGCTATGCAGGGACATCGCTACCAGACCGTCCTCGTCGACTCGGTAGCTGATTTCTTGAGATTTCGCCCGTTCCGCTGTGGCCAGACTTGCGCACGAGCTTGGATGACCTCCGCAAGCAACGTGCGTCGCGTTGGGGAAGGTGTCGAAAACGAGCCACGTGATCCGCGCCTTCAAGAGCATCTTCCCGCAACGAACTTGGGCAGTGCCACTAACCCCAGCCCGAGTTCAGTGCTCGCCGCGAATGGCTTCCCGATTCGGCGCCGCTTCAGACAATCACCCAGCACTAGTGACGTGATTACTCGCAGTACGACTAGCATAGACTAGCCCGCATTTCCTGCATCGCACGTAACGGGCAAGTCCGCGTTGCTACCTCGCCCACTGAGATTGTATACCACTTCCGTTTCATTTCTTCAACTGCGATAAGTGTTAGATTGTGTTTTCTTGGCGTCGGGTGAGTAGACAGGACTGAGCTATTAAACAGGTTGGCCCCACCTCCTGCCAAGTAATCGAGGGCCGAATTTGCGAAAATAGGTCGCGACTCACCTGCGCCACTCGTCCATCCCGACGTGTCAAGGCGAAAAGCTGGTATGTAGCCATGATAGGGTATGCTCAAAGTGGGGATTCTCGTCCATGCACTCTCACGCCAGCCTTTGCCCTCAGCGGCGTTATCGCCACCGGATTATTATTAATGCCCTCACCCTTTGGATGAACGGTGGTTTCGTAGAAACATGGTAAGTGCACGATTTTTCTTAAATAGTTTGCTTCTCTGTCACGGTGAGCTTGCATCTTGATAAAGTACAGTTGATGGGATGGTTGCGCCTCTCCCCTCGTAGGTGGCTCTGTGTTGAGCTGAAATTTCAATGTTGTATAACTGAGTGGCATTGATGAGTTTTCCACACACTTTTGGTCATGCCTTCATTGCTTAATACACAGCTGACATTACTAGTACGTGTCTCCTCGCAACGATCACCTGTGTTGAGTTCAGCTGAATCGCCCGTGGTGACAGCTATTGTTGGCTTTTCGAGCAACGCGACCTGGATCATGACATGCCGGGCTATGTTTGTGAGAATCACTGTGTTCAAGGGTTGGAACAACTCTGCAAGGCGGAAATGCCGTTACTCTGAATACGTTCAGGGGTATTAAGAGCACCATTTTGGTTCTGGTCAGAGTGACTGCTACTTTGTAAGCTGGGCCCTGCTCTTGTCAGGGCCATCAGCCTATCGCTGGGATGATTCAAGTGAAGGACCGAACCACGATTGCCTTTGCCTTTGATACCGCAGGAATTTTGGAGCCTTTGTTAGTACCGAAGAACTGGATGGGGGATGTTTGGATGTTGTCGGAAAGTGCGGTCCCAGCACTTTGCTGATCTGTGACTTAACCATTTGTGGGCGTAGGGTCTTCCAGGCACCTAGCACTCCTCTTGTCCACAGCAAGATGCGTATATCCGTCTTGTCGTAGCCACATATGGCGACCAGAAACACACGGGCTGTACGTCGTGTGGTTGATCACTTACGAGCGCTGAGCGCTGAGCACTGACGTGCATTTCAAACCATCTTGAACCATCCAGTTACATCGAAATGCGTCAATGCAAAACAAAATAGAACCCATGTCTAATGCCCTCTACGCTGCACCCGAGACTGATCTTTATCCTGTACTTATGAAGATTTGCCCACGGGTCCCTACTCTCTCCGAGAGTACTTAGACCTCACTTCAGACATTTCTCAAGCGTCCTGAATGGTCCCATAACACCTTATCGTGACACCCCTGTCAACAGTGCCGTGATCCTTGGCATTAGTACTTGTACCTAGACCTTCCACCTCAGGATTTCGGTGCCCCCCTTTATCCTCTGTCCTGATGATCCCCATCGGAGAGCTTCTCTGGGTGTCTGCCCAACCACTCATCCGCCTGTGTGTTAACCGTTCTCCTGCATTTTTCTGGTCCGACTTATTACACTGTGAGACAGGCTTTTATGCGTCGCAGCTGGCTTCGCTATTACTAAAGCTGGACTTCTACCTGCGGTGGCAGCTCGTGCGGCTGGGCAGATGGTCCTCGTAAGTTGTGATACTTGAAAAGACACATCGATAAAGAGCGCTCATGATAAGAATATCACACTTCCAAGCCTCGTGTTCTCCAGAATCATCCCTGCCTTCAGCTCTTCCGATGTCCGCGCCCTTGGTAAGGAGCTACTTTATTCGAGATCACCGTAGTGCCCACTGCATTTCTCTCCAGGTCCTCTTGTCGTTGTCGCACTGTTGTACGAGGCCATTGGCATCACAATATCATGGATAATCAAGCAGTTGTTTTGGGTTCCGCATCGGTTTCGATATGGAATCCTGGTGGCTGGTGGCTGGGCTAATGTTGGGGATATTCGTAAGCACGGATTTTCCCCTGCACGTATCTTTCCACAACGGTGTATCAGCAACTTCGGTTGTCATGAGTCTCACGGCTGCCGCCCCGTTCAGTGGTTCACCGGACTAAAACTTGGCGGTTGCCTACACATCCGTCTTCGTCCTCATTTTCCTTGTATGTTGTGTATTCACCTCCCTCGTGTTAGAAGTGACAAATCAAATCATTTATTAGATCACACTCTTTCCACTTGGAGGTATCAACTGGGTGGCAATGGATTTCCGTGGACCAGATATTATTGACGAAGATATACAAGAGCGACTGAAAATCAAACGGAAGTACCTTGGCGCAGCCATTGAACGCGTTGTTGTTTCATTAAGGAGGCCGAGAAGAACCCAAGTTCAGGACGGTAACTCAGATGACGAGAAAGTGACACCTCCACTGTCAGCTCTACCGATCTCGCCCGTTGGTTTACTCGAAGAACCTGTTTCTGCGGTTACCACGATCGTCCAACAAACTGCCGAGGTGGTGGAGACGACAAGCGAATGTCTGCGCCGCCGTCTTGCTCAGATTTTACTCAGCTTCTTTCAAGCGTTCACCACACCTTGTTCTCTTTCCATCATCCTGGCTTTCATCATATCGGTCGTCCCCGTTCTCAAAGCATTGTTTGTTCCTGGCGTTCCTGGGGTGAACATACATCCCGCGCCCGATGGTCAACCCCCCCTTGCCATTCTGTTGAATACAACGACATTTATCGGAGGTGCTTCAGTTCCACTTGGGTTGATGACCCTTGGCTCTGCGTTAGCGAGGATAAAAATTCCCAATGGGCGCCTTCGTTCTCTTCCACTCGGGGCCGTGAGCGCGTTAGCTGTTGGACGGATGGTTATTATGCCCGTGTTTGGGGTGCTCGTCACCCAGGGCTTCACCCGGGTGGGGCTGTTGGACGCCCACGATAACGTTTTACGATTCGTCTGCATGTGCGTTGATTCCTTCGCATATCACAAACTCAGCAACGGGTCTTGTCCAGTTTTATGTCCTGCTTACCAACAGCAACGACCCAGGTAGGTGATCCCGTACATGTGGCTTCTGTCGTGACGATTCAATGCTTCTCGCCCTGCTAGGTTTTTCTGACCCAAGTCTATTCTGGCACAGGCAACGCACAGCATCTCTCGGTGTTCCTCATCCCACAATACGTTCTTATGTTTGTTACGATGACTGCATTGACGGCATATGCATTGCATCTGCTCTTTGGCTAGCAATCCCGTCGAGCAGGATAGTCCCCCCGTCCGAGCTCTCTCCGGAAACAGGGCCGGGTTGTATCGGATAGTGTACACTACTATATATACACAGAAACCGTTGTAACACATCGCTTGCTGGTCACGGACATTAATAATGAACGCTCTGATCGGCTCCCCGTATGTATGATCAGCAGTGTCACGGCCCCTACTACCGAGCGTGTCCGTTCACCACAATTCGTGCCAGACACCGTCCGTGCTCCCACCTGCAGGACGTGAAGCGCGCAGCACCTTGCGCCAGAGCGTGCAGCATAACGAAGTGGCGCAAGGAGGCCGTCGTGCGGCCTGAGCGAAACAAGGTCACAGTGGATCGTCGACCACTCGAGGTCAGGTTGATTACGAGTCGCCCAGCGCTATGTCGTTACTGCCATGGATGCATCGATGAGAGAGAGAACGATCCATCCCTCCTCGCCGCTGTTCCTTGCACACGGTGGTGCAAGGACCTGACGTGCGCAGGTTTCCCACGCCGTCACACTGATCGACCACGATCCGCACAGAACGGACGGCGATCTGTGAGGGGAATCTCGGTAAGGCACTGCATAGGGGAGGACAAGAGCCCGAGGAACGCAGCACTTCGACGGTCTATTCAATGTCAAGAAAACTCGGCGCCGTGAGCCACTGGTCATAGGGTAGACAAATCAAAAAGGAACTAATTGCTCCCGTGCGCGCGCTGAGAGTCAGCTAGTATGCCTAAGGATTGAACGTTTGCAAGCAGGACTACTTAGATGGACCCTCTAATCCCATCGGTGTGAAAACGGCCATCAAAATAGTGTACCTTGAATTCCGTTAGATTCAGCGGCTCGGGGCCGTAATCGGCGATACACAGGTTTTGTCTTCATAGTTGCGGTGGTCTTCCTATTGATCACCTTGTCGACACGCCGGCGGACTTCCCGGGTCGGCGTTGACTGACTCGCAGCCACCAAGTTGGCACTCATGAGCAAACTCGCTATTCTCGCTATCATGTATGCAGATGCAGATTGACGCCGGACTGGAGCAATGGACTCGGGTCCTCGCCGACGGCCTAACATTTTATGCGTCCAGGTCCCAACGCAACCCACTTTACCCCCACTGGACACCTTTCATCGTTGGTGGCCAGCCGATCAAACGAAGCAGGTGACAGGTCATCGGTGGACGACACCCTGCTTGAGTGGGCTAACCATCGACACGATCGCCAGGCATGCAGTTGTCACAACTCACATATCATCCCGCACGCTACGCGTACTTGCAAGAACGTGTGCAGCCTGCAGGCGAGGAGCAGCGGGGCTAGCGAAACGAACCAAACGTTTTCTTCACGAAAACTTTCCGCATTCTGGCCATGACAACGGCACACGCGGCTGTGCTTACGCTTGGAGTGGTCCTATATGACGTACGGAGTACACCCATTCCCACCCAGAAGTCGAGCATTCATCCCGCATTTCCCCTTTCAGACGAAAGTGAGATCTTGATTTACCAGAAGAGGGCTAACACAACCAACGAATAGAAGCCATAACCTACGCAGTCGGAAGTGGAAATCATGATCTCGGAGGAGACGGGACGAGACGAATCAGGTCATGGGAGTGCTCCACAAAAGTGGGACGAGAATGACCCAACGGGCCAGCGTCTAGCTGGCTTGAGGATTCTAGAGTGTCGATAAACTATCATGCGGAAGAACAACTTACTTGGCTGTCAAAATACTTCGATTCTGGGCTGCAGAATCGAAGCCCTTAGCCTGGCGCGCGAGTGTGAGACCGCCACTGACGCACTATTCCTCGTTCGGCTTTTGGGAGCGGTCCCGAGCCACCTTGGTCACCGAGATACAACTTGAATATCTACTGCAGTTTCTCAAAGCATCAGATTGAGTCAACACGGCTCTGAGAAAGACGCGTGCCACAAACTACGGGCCCCACCCCAGGTGATCGGCGGAGGAACGAGTTGTTGTCACCAGGGGTGAATAAAGTTGAGGGAGTTGCATCGTGTGATTCGGATTGGTGGCCTGTTGAGGTCCATCAGAAAAAGGGTTGGAGCGTCGCAGTGGCTGAGTCAGGAAGCTTGGAGTGCAGCGTTGTATGCGCCGAACATCGCACTGCAATCGACGGTGTGCCGTCTGAATGACGTTCGTGTGACTCGGATGGAACCAGCAGACCCTTCTGGAGTTCCATGTCCCTGTCGGCAGCCGATGGGTGCGGAAATAGCATCGCTGCTTCAACGGCATGGTGCAACGGCAACAAGCGCCCAGTGCCGGCTGCGTCTCAGGGCACATTGGGATAAGCCGTCACGACGGACACAAGACTGCCGTGGTGACCTTGTCGCATGATGTTACTAGGACGTCGCAGGTCACAAAGCAGCGCAAGAAGGGAAACCGAGGGAATTTGTGAGGTGGTAGGTGAGTGCCGTGGGGGAAAGAAGCCAGCCTGGTGGATGGGTAGGTGACCGGTGACGTGCGAAGGTAAGTGAATTTATTTACTAACGCCAGGGTATGCTGGCCGAGCCTGAGGGTACTCTGCACTCGGCCGCATTTCTGGCCCGTCGATTCGCTGTGGTCTACGCTCGAAGGGAGGACCGGGACTGCCGTTTCCGATCAAGCCCGTCGAGATTTGCCAGCGAAGGCTGTGGGCCGTACCCAGAGATCCCACAGTCGGTTGCGGCCATCTTCCGTGCTCAAGCAGAGTTGCCAACCTTGTCTGGCTTCCGCGCGACCCTAGTGCGCTTGCAGTGACACCCTTTCGCTTGTGGAGCATATTGGATTGCTGTGTCAGCATTCATTTGAATATCATTATCCTATTCGGAAGCACTGTTGGAATGGATAAAAAGCCCAACATGCCATTTCTACGAGCCCAACTATTCTTTCTCCTCCCTCGTTACCGCTCTCTTCCCCCGTATAACCACCATGTCTGACATCGAGAAGGCACAGACCTCTCAATCCCAATTCATCCAAAACTACAATAGGCCTACCAACGTTGCGTCTCGACCATCCAACGTCGCCAACCCTGGTGCTCTGTACGTCTTGCCTGTCACTACGTGCTGTCTCGGAAGCGTTGCTTATACTAATTTAGTGGATTGTTCTCGTTCGCATCCACCACATTCATTCTTTCCATGTACAATGTACACGCACGAAATGTCCACGAACCCAATGTCGTCCTTGGCATGGCGTGCTTCTCTGGCGGTCTTGCTCAGTTCATGGCGGGGATGTGGGAGTTCCCGCGCGGCAATGTCTTTGGAGCGACGGGTACGTTTACCTTTGTTTGTCCCGGTGATCTCCACTTCGCGGGCCCATTTCACTGCCATCCTGTGGACATATGACTTTCACGTTCTAAATATGCCATGGGCTCTCTTGTTATGGTTCATCTGGGATATCTCGTGGCGGGTTCGTGCTTGGCTAATGCATCCCTTAGCGTTCACGTCTTACGGAGCTTTCTGGATGTCATACGCCACGATCCTGATCCCCGGAAGCGGTGTTTCCGCTGCGTATGCCTCTCAGACCGATTTCGAGCAAGCAATCGGCATATACTTGGTGACATGGTTCATCCTGACTTTCATGTTCCTGTGAGTTTTGGCCAATCTGAGGAGAGACATTCTGACTTGCCTCCGTAGTATCGGTTCTCTCCGTCGTAATGTTGCTCATATTGCGCTGTTTTCTGGCCTCTCCATTACCTTCCTTCTCCTTGCCATTGGTGCATGGTCTGGGAAAGATGTGGTGAACAAGGCCGGTGGCGCGTTTGGTATCGTGACTGCCTGGATCGCGTACTACAGTGGTCTCAGTGACCTGTTGGTCAAGCACGAGAGTTTGTTCGTCCTCCCCTTGGGTAAGATCCAGCAGGAGAATGTGCTGTAGGTTCATCGGTACTACTTGAGGAGGGGCAGGTTTAGTACCTGGTTGGAGGGTGCAGTCGTGGAGTACCAGCGCGCCACCTACAATTCCCGGTCATTTCTCGTATGAATAGCTAGACTACGATACCATTTATTTCCGTTGAAAACGCGTTACCCAGACCTTGGATTCTCGTTATCTACATCTTGTTTGGTCGTTTGTAGCATCTGAACAAAGGACGTTGGGGTTGCTGGTCACTCATTGAATTAGGTGGCTCATTTCGGGCCGTAGGGGTGCATGTGGGCAGATTGTCGGTGCTACACAAGGATGTTGGGATATCGGATCAAGAAAGATCTCATTGGCGAAGATGAAGGTTGCCATGGTGGTCCTGCAGAGGATTCCGTGTGCACGTTGGGAAGCGGTGCGTTCATTATGCGCATGAGTCGTTTATCCTGATAAGTATACGCTGAGGTAACCCCTTGTGAGAAGATGGCTCCGAGGGCGCGCACTGTCCGCATGGTCGATGCCACCAGGCGAACAGAGCGAGACAGAAGGAGGGTGGTGGCGCTGGCTTATCGCTGCTTCCAAAGATCGAGGCGGTACTGTCGGGGCCCCTCGCCGAGTGAGCCAACGTACATATATCTGGATGAAAAACAGCGCTGCGATGCTGGCACAACATACACGTGCCCAGTTGAACGACGACGCCGCCATCGGACCCCGTGTGGATTATGAGTAGCCGGTGCGTGTTGGTCGGCCAAGCGCGATGGCCGTTGCGGTGCTCATCAAGGGCGTGTCACTGATCGCTCCCTCCTCACCCCAGTGGCGCTGGAGACGACGGTGATCAAGGTGGAACACGTATTGCCGCTTACTCGGAACCAAGCGATGTGGAAACCTGCAGGTCCTTGCGTTGTTTTTTCCAACACGCCGATCCCTCGTGTCCAGTGGTCTCTCGTAGCCCTCTGCGGCATCTCTTTGGACGGGATTTTTGAGCTCGCAGTGGATCGCCGCCCAGGCAGGACCGGCACAGACCGAAACTCCGCTGGGCTTCCTTTTGTGCGCGCTTGCGTTGATTGTCCAAGCAAATTCATTCGAGTGTATCATTTTTCCCCCCTTTGTTGCCATCATGTCCTCCAACTTGCCCATCGCCCATGGCGATATAACCGCACCGACGCCACAGAATACCCCCTTGAATCAAGCACCGATTGCACAGGGCCTGTCGCGTCCGACCGTCCCCGACATCTCTGAAGATAATGAACAAGAAGACGAACCAGATGGCACCCTTCCGCCCGGTGCCCAGTCTGCAATGCTCGGCTTGGTCCAAAATCGTCTCTCTGATCTTGTCGGAAAGAGCTCTGGATACATCGAAAGTCTCCCAGACGACGTCAAAAAGAGCGTCGAGGCCTTGAAGGGCGTTCAGGTCAAGCAGAACGAGCTGCAGTATCAGTACAAACGCGAATGCTTGGAGCTCGAAAAGAAGGTTCGTATCTCCCTCCTTGTATGCGCGATCGAGCCGCTCATTCGCTCGTCTTATCCCCCTAGTACCTCGAACTTCAGAAGCCTCTTTATGAGCGACGAAATGCGATTATCTCCGGCTCATCGGCCCCAACAGTGGAAGAGGTTGAAGCTGGCGTCAAGGCTTCGCTCAAGGATGATCCGGACTACACGCCCCTCGCCAAGGATCCTCCCACAGGCCCTGCCGCAATCCCTGAGTTCTGGCTTACGGCTCTCCGCAACCACGTTGGCGTTTCGGACCTCATCACCGAGCGCGACGCGGGTGCTCTCAAACATCTCGTCGATATCCGTCTCTCTTATCTCTCCGGCGAGGATCCTAAACCCGGTTTCAAGATCAGCTTCTATTTCAGCTCCAACGAGTACTTTGAGAACGAAATCCTCGAAAAGACGTACATCTATCAGGAGGAGGTGGGATACACCGGCGATTTCGTTTATGACCGTGCGATCGGTACCGAAGTCAAGTGGAAGGAAGACAAAGACTTGACCAAGGAGTTCGAGATCAAAAAGCAGCGGAATAAAAGTCGGGTCCTTCTCACCAGTCGGCTCATGAAGGCGTACTGACGATGTGATCGACCAGACACGAACCGAACTCGCTTGGTGCGCAAGGCGAAACCGACCGATTCTTTTTTCAACTTCTTTTCTCCTCCTACACCGCCCACGGATGATGATGACATTGACGAGGAAGAGCTTGAGGAGCTTGAGGAAAAGCTAGAGTTGGATTACCAGATCGGCGAAGATCTGAAGGAGAAGGTGGGATGCTTTGTGTCGTCCTTTGTCGCAGAGCTGACAAAGCGACAGGTCATTCCTCGTGCCATTGACTACTTCACCGGCAAGGCTCTCGAGTATGACTTGCTAGATGATGATGACGAGTTCGACGAGCTCGACGAGGATGACGACGACCAATTCGATGACGATGTATGAATCTCCCCGTGCGATGCTTGACCCTCGGACCTTAGCACCGCGTTTTTGCAGGACTCTGACTCTGACAATGAACCTCCTGCAAGAAGGCGTGGACCCCCCAAGGGTCGCGGGGGCACCGGCGCGGGCACCGTGAACCCCGAAGAATGCAAAAACCAGTAGATGGCGGTTCGATCTGTCTTTGGTAGCCATAATACCACTCTTACCGTACGTGTGTGCGTGCGCGCGCGTGCACCATCTCTCCTTTTGTTCAAGTAAACTCATCCCCTTGTACTGCTCCAAAAATTCCTCGCTTTCCTACCTCCTTTTTCCTTTAACGTGCACGATATCGGGTCTCTTTTTCCTTCTTGCGCCATCTTCGACTGTGGATTTGTTAATGTGTCGCGTATTCGATGACTTGCGTGTGCTCGTGCTCTTATATGCCGTGTAGATTGACGTGTCGAACTACTTAGCGCCGTCCTTATTAGCTTAATGGGTTCTCGATTGGTGCAGTGTGTTTGTAGTAATGGCCACTTGTGAGAAGCAAAAAGAACGCACATCCCAGTCCAAAGTTGGTAATGCAATGCCTGGTGCTGCATCGTAATGACATATACACGCAATCGCTAGGGCTGTTGGGAACGGCAGTGCTCCCAAGTTCGGGTCGACCCACTTGGGGTAACGTGCTGTCATGGCACACGAAGCGCATCACTGCGTACCGAGTAACGGCGCCAAGTTCAAGAGCGGTCTTTGGCGGTGTCATCGCGTCAACGACGCGTGCAGCAAACACGTTGCCGACAGTGATGCATGATAGCCGGCACATTCGCGTCAGGAACGACAGGGCGCAGAGTGACGTTCAAGTCACACATTGAATTCACCATGATCGTTATCATTCCTGACCGTGGAGCAGGCAAACGCGTGTACGTCGAGCGTGCTCTCCCCACGTCACACGCCAGCGTACGGTCGGTCGTCGCAGCTGGACGGGAAGATCTCTTGGTCGACGTCCTTCCGAATCACGATCGCACGCGACTGACAGAGCGAGTTCCCACCGTCAACGTTGGCGGCCCGAGTGAATGGGGAAAAGGACGCTCACCAAGGATCGGTGGGTTTTGCCCCTGGCATTCTGAACGAGCGAGAGAGACAGCCTGTCCGTCGTCGGAAATGCTCTCTCGGCGTTCTCGACTAGGGTCTTCCGTGCATTCAATCTAGATAGAAACGATCACGTTTTCACAAGTACATGCTGGATTGAAAACTGCGCACGATGCGAAAACTGACATCGCGTATACTATGTGCCTGTTTCAACAAATGGCTGGTTCAGAAAGAGAATTGAGCTCACGTTTACTCTGTACCTGCAAGAAGGCTGAAAAGGTCATGAGAGGGAGTGTAAGGTACTAGACTACATTGAGATTATGAACGGGAAAGGACCGGAGATGAGACCAACCGTGATGATGATAAGAATAGAAAAGAGTCTTTGACGAACGTTAGAGTCGAGTTTATGAAATGAAGATCGGTACTGGGACTTACGACGTTAGCGCCCCGGTATTGATCGTGTACAAAAGTAAAGTATTGACAACATGATTCGTCCTTGTAACTGTAAGCGCTGGTTCAATTCTCTTCGGTTCATATGACAGTCACCTTTTGATCCCATTGCGTTGAGTATAGAGATAACAACATAGTGTAATCGCGATGAGAGTGTCTGCCAATGCAGCTAGGGTCCTCCCCGCGACCATGGTTGGCTTGTAAATTGGGTCAAGACGTGAGTTGCACAACGTGGCGGCCGGTGGCACAACCTACATGGATCTTGCTGAAAAACTCCTGGAAACTACCTCCCTTCAAACTTTGGATGTGGCATTGAATTTCAGGCAGACGTACACCGAACCAGTCCTTAC
>JBBPLV010000221.1:0-26905 GCA_038089975.1 Boletellus ananiceps | reverse complement strand
GGGAATTATCTCACGATGCTCTTTGATTGTGACTCTGTAGTCAACGACAATCCACTCGCAAGATCGCCTCCGTATGCGGCTACGAAACAAGCCAGACAGGACTTGATCTCCAGGGGAAGAGTGCTGCAAAATTGGCTATGACCATGGTAAGTTGCTCTCCAAAATCTTTCGAAAGCAAAGGGGGCAGCGGCTGGCTTCGGGATGCGAGAAAACGCGGATGCAAGAAAACTTGCCATGTCCTGGAGGGACTGGGTCGATAATGGAAGGTTCTCCAGGACTTGAAGGGTTTCGCAGTACAAGGAGACGGCCTGGCAGAGATTCAGTGTCTCGGAGAAAGAGGAGGGAGAAGAAATTTGTACCACAGAATTAAATTCTTCATCGGACATGACCTCTGCACGATCCTCGATCCAAAGACAGAGGCTGTTACAAAGTGCGCGGAGTATGTGCATTACCTTGCTTGAAGCTGAGACAATCACACAACGAATGATATTGAGAAGTCCAAGGGAACGTGCCAACGCCTCTGGGGAGCGACGGGCCCAGCCGTAGGAGACAGTCAAACAGACGCCAAGCATGGAAAGAAGCTCGTCAGTTGGAAAGCTGCCGTGTTCATGAGTAGAAGCTAGAAGGAAACCGAGCACGGGTATAAGCGACTGCCTTGAAATACTGTAAATAATTTGGTACAAGGATAGCGAAAAAGTGATACCAATTCTCAGCTTCTTTTCCTTGCAAATATTGCAGGATCCCGGTCACAATGACGAAATCTCCTGATATTGTGATGGCACTGCGAAGCAACACTTCCCATGCTTCCAACTCAGGTCCGGATAAAGCCCAGGTACTGGTTCATGTCAGTGGCAATGATTCGAAGGAAAAGAGGTAGCATACCCAATTGGGATGGCAAGAAACTTGACAAGATCCCCCCCGTCGAGACCGAGCTCGGGAGAGGACAACGATGTTGCAATGACTCCCCAGAGCTCACGCTGGCTCCGAATGACCAATTGTGACGTTGTGAGGTCATGTACATCGTGTAGAAATAGAGGCGGAGCCGTCACCATGAGGCTTGCACAGAGTCTGCCCCACAAGGTCCGGACGCCAAGATCAAGAACATGGAAGGCGTACTTGAGAATTGAAGTCAAGATCAGCTCAGCGGCCTCAGCGAGACCAAGGGCAGTAAAGGCCCTTCGCACTGTAGACCACAAATGATCGATAAAGGTGAGTCTGCACAGTTGATCGTGGACATTCCAAGATCCCCAATCTGGTTGACACCCACTTAGAGGGACTGACGGTAAAAACTCGGTGACGGTCAAGGCTGCAAATCTCAGCACCTCTGTCATCGCAACGACATGTTGGCCACATTCAAATTGACGCGAGCACGTGAGCAAGAGAGATAGCCACACGTCAACGAGACTCGGCTTGAAGATGCGAGTACTCAACATATGAACAAGACCGTCAATGAGCTGACTTACATCCCACTCTTTTTTGTCTACATTGATTGCAAAATGCTTCCATATGCTCAATAATGTCTTGTAGTGCCTAACAATCTCTGTTTCCTCTAGCCAATGTACGGCGACTGGAATCGTTGGAATAGAGCGAATGATCGATGGAAGGCTGTTCCATTCCGCGCCAATGATAGTTCCATTAAGCAAGACCGAGGCAGGAATTTCATGCATGTTCTGCGTGATTTGATGTCTGACTTGTGTATCGGCGGCAAATGCCCGAAGGAACATGAATCCCTCATGACGTGTGTGTTTACACTCCGTCAGAACCATTGCCTCGACGACCGATAAGGCTTGAGCCACCCTGTCGGCACGCTTGTCAGACCAGATTGCTGATATCCGGTCAGATAGGAGGATGACGGTAAGTGCGATGCCGATGCCTCCGCCGACCTCTTGCTTGACAACATGGAATGCCGTCGAGTCTATGCTCTCTGGGTTGAGAAGCATCTGGCTAAAAGTCCAGACGAAACACTTCCAAACATGCGAATGCAGGGCACGTATCACGGACCGTTTATGTTTGAGTGCCATAGCAAGGGATTGAATGATGAAACGTAGAACCGCCGGGCTCCTATACAAAGCGGGGCCGCAGAGAACGATGAGCGAGGCGAGAGCAGCGAGTACCCACGTTGGAGCATCTCTAGGATGTGGGCATGATTCGGCGATGAAGGGGGCACGAAGAATGTGGAAGAAGCTTGTATGCCCAGGAGCCAACTGGAATTCATCGCAGCGAGACTCCAAAAAAGATATGATGGGATCGGAAAGTGTTTTCCATTGTGCCCAGGCGAATTGTGGATGTGAGACGAGTGCACCTGCAAATTTGCCCAGGGCAACAGAAGCACGGAAGCGAGACTCGGAAGATTCGCAACATATGTTTGTGATCAAACCGGGAAGCAGCGGGGAAAGAAGATGGAGAAACGCAGACGGGTGACATTCTACTGTATGGGAAATAGCCTGGTGAGGAGCATGAGTGAAGGAAATGAAATGAACGCAAGGTCGTACCATAATGCCATCAAGAACGACGTTGGTTGGTTGTCTTGCTGTATCCAAACTCCGTTGGAGAGCAGAAATTACATCATCTCGGCGGGAAATGAGAATGGCTGCCGGGAGACGCTGACAGCTCAACGCCCACAATGATAGAGAGTACGTCTTGGCATGGTTGAGAACTGGCAAGTGATCTGCGAGAGCAATGTCTAGGACGTCGCCGAATAACGTGGAAAGATCGTGTTCTGAAGAGTGTGAGCCGTGCGCGCAGTGAGATCAGAGTTGACACACCGGAGAAGAGTGCGTGCAAGGCAGGAAACCGAAGTATTGTTGTGAGGGCACAGAGAGCATGTTGGCACAAGGCGGAAGAATCCCTGGCACGCTGCGTTGGGACGATGCCGAGGATGAGGGACGGTTCCGAGGTGGAGAACGGATCGCTATGAGCGAGACGAACATCGCGCCGCAAGGCCTGGACAAAGCTGTCCTTGTGAGTCTCGAGGAAGGCGAGGGCAGGGAGCGGGGTGTCGCGGGCGTGTAAGAGCGGGCTGAGAGATCTGATGCGGACCGCAAAGGTCGCGTAGGCGTCGAGGAGGTCGTGTACGGAGACAGCGGACTGGTCGCGAAGAGAGTCCGCGAGGACGAGCACGGTGGAGAGGAGCAAGTCCGCGTCCGCGTCCGCGTCCATGTCTATCCCCGCATGCACTGGCGCATGACGACCGGGTGAACGCCTGAGTTTGAAGTTGGGCGTATAAAACGAGCCTGGACCTCGCGTGTGTTTCACTCCCCACCGGCGACGACAAGCGTCCAGTCCGCTCTTTTTATGCACAGCAACATGCTCCTCTCTCTCCTTTCTGCCCTCCTCCCCGTCCTCGTCAGCGCTGCCTCGCCCACCCGGCCAAATGAACTGCTCGCAGTCGCACCTCGTGTCACAGAGCCCGACGCGTTCACCCTTTGGTCCACCGGCTCCCAGGGGCAGGTCAAGTGGGACACCACCGAGGTTCCCAAAGAGGCCCAGAACTATACCGTCCAGGTCCTGCTCGGTTACTTGGAGAACGATTCTGAGAACTTGAACACAGGCAGGTCGAGGCTTTCAACCGTCGCGTTCGATGTCTGACTAGTGGATCAGCTTCCCCACTCGCCAAAGATATCCCGATCATGCAGGGAAGCGTCACGGTCCTTGTCCCGTCCGATATCTCTACCCGCGACGACTATATTGTCGTTGGTGAGTGCTTTGGTCTTGTTAGCTTCGTCGTCTCACGCACTCCAAAGTGGAGGGTGATTCTGGAAACAGAAGCCCAAAGTTCACCATCTTGCAAGACTAGCTTGACAGGCATTGGACTCGAGTCACGTTGGACGCGCTTTTGACAAGTTGCCTTCTTTCAACGAAACGAGTCGATCTTACACCTAGTGTAGCATCCTCTCTGGACATTTATATGGACATTAAGTACCACGGACTACATTCACTTAGTGTCACCAGGGACATTTGCGACCAACCTTTTATCCCTACTTTGATTACTGCGTAGTGAATGATACTGCTAATCTTTCTTCGTCTGGGTATCGATTGCTGTCTGTCGCAACGATTGGGCAATGTGCCCGTACGAATCCCACATTAACCAGAGTGGGATGACGACCCAACTGCGATCGACACGGTCATTTCACGTCTCGCTCAACACATGCCACTCACATGAGGTTCATCAACTACAGTCACAACAGCAGTTAGACCACCGAGCATATTTCGCTAGCAATCAATCTCACCGCCAGATAGACCCAGAGATGAAGGGGGTTCGAGGTGTTCAAGCTAGGACTTCCAGTCAACCATTCGGGGAAGAATGTCATCCATCTAATCCTGCCTCAGTCTGGTACAATTACTCAGACAAACGACCCACCCTCCGTACAGCTCTGCAGTGCTCAACACAATGGTCCAGTAGTGACGACGAGGGTCGTTCCTGACAATCTGGTTCAGAATGTAGCAACAAAGCGGACCAGCACCGAGCACAGTCAGTATTTCCAGAGATACGACCGTCGGGTCTGAAACTCCCCAACGCGCGTCTGCTTGCGAATACTCTTTCCCTAACAGCGCACAATGTCATCCATCACACCGCCCACCACACGATAGGCACTCACAAAGAGTTGCAAAGAAACCCGTGCTGGTGTTGACAGACCTGCCAAAGGTCGAGAGATACACAAAGGAACCCTCGAACAAGAAGTGTATCATCGCATCAAAGGCCTGCACATTCGCAATCCGTCAGTGGCTCTTTGGAGCGCGCTACCGCCCACTCGGTACCCACCAACCAAATGAACGTGAACCTGTCTTGCTATCGCGCGTTTTTCGGCAACAGGGCATTGGCACACACGACTGCAAAGAGCGCGAGAGCAGCGACGCCTGCGAGAGAAATAGCAGAAGTCAGGGTACACCCGGGGTCCAGGGTGCTCATCGTGGTTGTGGAGTAAAGGACGCGACTGGACTTGCACTTCCCACATGGTTTCATACTCCATCCTCCACAAAGCCTACGTCAAGATTTTCCTCCACGCCGTCAAACATCCGCACAAGCAAGTAAACGGTGTGCTGCTTGGAGAGCTGGCCGCGAACGTCGTGGTCGTACAGGATGTTGTTCCGCTCCTCCACCACTGGACCAGCCTCAGCCCCATGATGGAGATAGGCCTTGACCTCGTGCGTGTCCCGCGTGTTCGACCCATCCCGTCCTCCGCTGTACTTTTGGCAGGCAAGGGGACATGCCGAATCTCTCGGTCTTTCCCTGGTTGGATACTATCAGGCCTGCGAGAGAATAGACGATACCGCGCTGGCACCAGTAGGAGAGCGTGTCGCAGAGCAGATCAGAAGCCAGTTCAGTGACGCGATTGCTTTCGTGGTGGGCACGATCTCCCATCTCCCGTCGCCCCATCTCATGTTGGTGTTTCAGGTCGACGGTAATTCGCTGGGATCGGGCGAAACGGCGTTGATCGTGAGCTCTCTGTCATTGCAGTGTCTCTCTTGGTTCACCGCCTCTTTAGCCGTATCTCCCACAGTCCGGCCTCTCGACGTGGCGCCCACATGTTTTCCAACCACCCGCTTTCACTCCAGGTGCCCGAGTCACGCTGGCGAATCCCGAATCCCCTTCACGCGCAATCTCCCTGGCGAGGGATGGCCATATGGACCAGATGTTTGGAGACTTTGACGATCATTTGGAGGATGTGACGATAGACTGGTTGCGGAATAATGCATGTAACATCACAGAGCCATGAAGTCGCTGGACGTGCCCTTTGTTGCTACAGGTTCGGCTGTTGGCCTCGTTTTGTCCTTGTATCCACCTTGCCTTCTGCCACACCGATGGCGTCTGCACCGTTGGCGTTGCGAGCAACACTTGTCCACTGCCCCGCCCTGGGACAGGTGGAAATTCTGCACGACCACCTCCTCCGTATGCCTGATTCCCTCTTGTCCTCATCATACCTCCCGGTCTCACTAGTACCCGCTCAGTGACCGATGATCGCGGTTTCGTCGTTCATTTGTCCCCATCTTCTTCAGAACCCTCACAGAGATATATCCGTCAGCACGCATCTTCTATCAGAGTCCTCCCTCCGGGGAGCTTTCTGTTCCCCACCTTCTGCGACCTGCATCTCCATGCCCCCCAATTCATGTACCAGGGCACCGGTCTCGATCTTCCACTCATGAAGTGGCTCGATAATTATGCCTACAAAGCAGAGGAAGGCCTCGACCAAGATCCACATCTGGCCACTAGGGTATACCGTCGGCTTGCCCAGCGCTTGATAGAAGTTGGGACCGGTGCCGTTCTACTGTTTGGTACGATCAAGACGGAAACAAAGTAAGCGACAGAGCTCCCTCCAATCCTTCAGTGATCCTGAACCTTCCAGCCTTATCCTTGCGCGGGAGATGCAAACCGCAGGCTTGCGAGCGTTCGTCGGCAAGCTGTCCATGGATAAATCATCACGGCCAACATATCAAGAGTCTAGCGCCGATGAGTCGTGTAAATCTGCGGAGGAATTTATACATGAATGCAGAGCCTTCACGGCAGCATTTGATCCACACCGACGGCTGGTGGAACCCGTCATCACCCCAAGGTTTGTACCTACGTGCTCCGACGAGTTGCTCGCAAAGCTTGGGGAGCTCTCCAAAAAGGAGTCGACGCGTATTCAGAGCCATTTAGCCGAGTCGTTTGACGAAGCGAAGTGGGTAAGGGATGAACGTCAGATCGAGGACATCCAAGTCTTCAAAAAGGTAACGTTGCTCGTCCTGCAGCTAGCGTGCGCTCACCTGGAGACATCCTAGTACAATCTTTTGAAAAAAGGCGCCATCCAGGCACATTGCACGTTTCTGAGCTCCGAAGAACTCGACGAGCTCGTGGATAATCATACTGCAGTAGCTCACTGTCCCTTGTCCAACGCGTACTTTTCGGAGAAGCCTTTTCCCCTGCGCGAGGCTCTGGACAAGGGTGTATCAGTTGGTCTCGGCACAGATGTTGCAGGAGGATACAGCATTGACATACTCACTAATATGAGGCAGACCGTTGCTATCTCGCGGATGTGCCAAGGTGTTCGCGCTCTCGATTCCAAATCCGAGGTCACCACGAGCGCCGCGGCAAGATCGCTCGCTGTTGAGTGGAAGGAGTCGCTCTTCCTTGCAACACGCGGTGGTGCATTGGCACTTGGTCTGGAGGACATCGGGGAGTTCAAAGTTGGGGGGTCCTTTGACGCTCAGCACAGTAAGTATGGTTGACCAACGGTCCTCGTGGTCGCAGAATGATGCGGACGCTAGTTTTTATTTTCGACTGGGAGAGGCAGGCTGGGGTTGGTGCACTCGACTTCTTCGATCTGGGCTCTGATGCGAGGCTCACGACGGACATGGTCGAAAAGTGGTGGTGCATGGGCGACACCCGGAACCGGCTGGCGGTGTGGGTGCAAGGCCGGCAGCTTGGCTGAGTGTTTGTGCTTGTATGGCATTAGCCTCGAGTACGGTAATGTGACGACTCTCCACCACGCCGCAAGGACATGTGTGATGCTCCCCCTTCCTCGACGCCAGCCAGGAGCGGCACCCCTCGGCTTGTAATCCCCCCCACCCCGAGACATACGCCCTCCTTTCAGCACCATGGTTCCGCGTCCGCAACTCAGTCCCCGCACATCCAGCCGGCGACAGGCCTCGAAAGCTCCGCATCGTCAGTCATTAATCTTGATATCAGTGATGGCATTCTGGTGCACGACGTCGACGCAGAGGTGGAAACAGCCGCAAACGAAGAAACTACTGCAGTCGGCCAGATGAATGATATTGCGGACGAGGAATCCAGGAAGAATCTACGTGATCAACTAAGGCGTACCCTTAGCAAAAAGGATCACACAGGTATCGCAAGCAGGCTTGTCTTTGACATGCCCGTATCTAAACGCGTCTCAGATCTTCACCCGCTCAAATCCATGGCTTCCGTCCTTACCGAGGTCCCAACCACCATCGGTTCGTCATTCAAATCTACCGTCGACTTCATTTTACCCTGATATCTGGTCATCACAAGGTGGTCCACGGGGACCGTTCAAACCCAGAGAGTATTTTGTCTTGACCGATGCCGGAAAGCCCGTGTTCATCGGGTACGCTTCTCTTGTCCGAGATGTGATGTAACATCGTTTTTCAGTGCATTCTTAGTGACTCTAAGAGTGAATATGAACTTTCCTCCACCATGGGTATCATTCAGGCCCTAGTTTCTGTGTTTATTGATGACGGAGACAAACTACGATGTATCAATGCTGGCGCATTGAGGATCACATTCCTACTTCGCTCACCAATCTACTATGTGTGCGCATCCACGTGGGGTGAACCAGAATCAGTGGTGAGTACGGCTCGCAACGCTTGTCTTATTATTGCCCCTACCGAGCTAATCAAGGCAAGACTCGATCTCATCTAGAATATCTACATCTCCAAATATTAAGCATTGTTACGGCATCCCAGCTACGGCGGATATTCGAACGACGGACAAATTTTGATTTACGTCGTCTCCTGAATGGTACCAATCCCCTGTCTTCCTATATAAACTTGAATCCGGCCCCCCTTCGTAGGCACGGAACCTTTCCTATTCTCCCTGCTTAAGCGGTTAGAATTGGACCTTGCAATGGCGACTTCCTCGCTGCATTGCCTCCAACTGGACCCGGGCTTGAGGTCCAGAGTTGCAGACACGCTGGCGCCCATAACGAAGATGAAGGTATGTGTGAATGGGACCCGGAGCTTCGACACTCATGAGCTCCAAGGATACTCTTTACATCATTCTTGTTGCCAATGGGCGCGTCATTACTCTCGTGCGGCCAAAAAAGCACTCCATACATCCTACCGGTTTGTGTTGCGATAATTTATGTCCTTCGATCTGTCAGCTCCTTTGCTAGACATCCACATCATCGTCAATACGATTCACTCTCCCTCGATTTTTAATTCACCCGCGGCAGCATCATGGATTCCTATATGCTTGCCAAAGTTCAATCCGGCGGGTTTCGTAAACGCCTACGTAGCGTTCCTACGCAAACCAGACCGCAACGAGATCGACGCCTCGAATGCTGATTCCTGCATCCTAGATGACACGGGTTATCCGAGGGGAGGAGTGGCTGAAATCTCTCAGCAGGCAGGTCAACTCGACGCAGGTATCGGTCTCGTATGCATTAGTGGAGGAGGGGACTTTGAGACAGTTCGAGGGTGGTGTGATGCTGTTGCTGATGTTTGTAGCCCTCTTTCCGTTCTTGACTGTCTTTCCTCAGCAGCTGATGCCTATCAGAAGTTGAACGGGACCGGTCTTCTCGATTCGATATCGGACGCGATAGATTCTGGAAAGGCACAATACTCTGCGTCTCAGCTTGGGATACCAGGATTGCGGCATTTCGTGTACAAGTCCAGATCTCATGTTCAAATCACGTTTCCGGTCTTTGAGGACCCTTACGAAGAGATTGAAGAAAAGAGGAGGTACGTGTCCACTATTGCGTACGTTGCAGATCAGCTTATTTCATTTGACAGAATCATCACCATGTATCAAGTTGTATACGATGCCATTCACGCCAAGTCCGGTCAAAGTGGGCCACTCAAGCTGCAATACATTCGCACGGAAAAAGAGATCGTCATGGGATGGGTCAGTGTTTTATTTCGCTTGTCTGTCTGTTTTCAAAAAGGTTACTAGATAACGCAACCGTTTGAGCTCTACATTGTTCTATCGCCGAGACTACCCAAGACAGCGGTTATCAACGCTGCCAACTCGGTTACCCGGTGGGTCAAAAAGGAGGAAATGAGGCTATTTTTGCGAGATGCACCAGTATTTTGAGAGGTTCCCACATACTTTATTTTTTCGTGTTTAATGCCCATAAGTCCGGATCCTCTTGTGAGAATACTCTACGACAGGGACCAGCATGTGTATGTCGATTCGTATCGTTGCGGCGGCCTCCATGTCTAGTAAAATATCGCTATTGTCTAGGGCATTCCTAGCCCGTGCGCACGCACAACTGCATGTCGCGACAAATCTCGCCATTGATTTCTTCCTGTCTGGACCGAGCGCATACGGAAGCAGAAACATCCCAAGTAGATCATTTTCGCAAATTGCGAGTTCATGTTCATGTGCGGCATGCACACAGAAAGCCAACAAGCGCGAACTTGCACGTCCGGAGCAACGTCCAGGTTGCAAATGTTTCACCGTGGCGCGTGTCCTGCACAGCGCTCACGTGACGGGTGCGGAAGAGTTTGGATTCGAAATTGCTTGTTTGCTAGAGCCTCCAGGATGTCCTTTTCGCTACAGTCTTCCCTTCGGCGCGTCACCCAGACGTTTGCGAGGTCCTTTCAGAACAGAGCTGCTCTCAGACCTGTGCCACCTCCGCAAGGTATGGGTGTTGCTCGCGGAATGAACCCCGGTGCTGACGCAAGTGACCACACAGGCGACATCGCCACCCCTCAGGCATTCCTGCGCGCAATCGGAAGATCCGCAGAGACAAAGATCTCCATGGACAGCTGGGACGCATTCTGGCACACTTCAGGGCAAGACTTGAAAAAAACTGGCATCGCAGTAAAGGATCGAAGGTAGGTATGAGGTCGCGGGCCGGCGAGCGGGCACTCATGTCTCACAGATACATCCTCTGGTGCATGGAGAAATACAGGCAAAGAATAGCGGTGGAGGACTTTGCTCACGAGGCGCGGCCAAGAAAGAAGATACGAGGGTGAGTGGTCTGGTCGCTCGGCGTGCGGGTGCTCAACGGTGTTAGGCGTGGGCCGCGCGTCCAACACGGTAAGCTGATACGGTCGCGGCGGGTGCGGTAGGAAGTCAGAGATGTGTATGCGGGAATGCATCGCGTTGGCGTGAATGTCCGGTGTGATGTGAGGGGCTGTGCATGGACACATCTTTGGTAAGCACGTGGCTGGTCCAACCACTTTACAGAGTCACATTCTCACGGGGTGCGCCGAATTGCCGGCCCCCGCTCTGCCAAATTTGCTGTGTTGTGCTGCAACAAGGCAGCCTCGATGTGATATGTGTCGAGGGTACTACGTCGGAGTTACCACAAAGAACAAAAAACGAGGTCGGCAACGGGCTCAAAGACATGAAAGAAGGTAATCTCAGAAACTATATAATCACCCCCTCCCCCTTTCATCTCCGCAATCTCTCCTCATCTTGCCATGGCCTCTACCATCTTTCGTCGCCAGTCCATGGCACAGCTGTACGAGAAGCTCAGAGCCCAGGATGACGACGACGGCATGGCTTGGCTCGCCCAGTATAGCCCCGATGACAAGTTCGACGAGCCATATGTCCCTGCTGCTCCGAGGCCTCCTTCCTTGTCCACCATTTCATCCGCCTCCCCTGTGTCGTCCTCTTCTCCCCCTTCCTCCATGTCTGATTCTGGTTTCTACTCCGAGTCCAGCGAGGACCACTTTGACTTTGACTCCGACTCGGACGTCGATCCCAAGCCCCTCTCACTCGACTTACCCTGCACGCCGCTCGAACCATCGCAGTCTTCACCTTTGATTTTGTGCGTATCTTCCTCCACTTTCCATTGTGCGACGCGTCTGACAGATTCGCAGCCAACCCCATGACGTCACTGCCACGATAGAGCCCTTGGATCTCCCTTACATTCCATCAGCGCAAGAGGTCCCCATGTCTCACTCGAGATCATCACCTCCATCGGCTGAATCTCATGCATCACCCGTACCTGTTCTCCCAGCCCCTTCCATCACATCGCGTCGTGTTACCCGCCCTGCTCGAAAGTCATCCGAGAGGTACCATTCACCCATCGTGTTCCACGACTTCACAGAGGACATGTACTCAGAGGGTGACGGCGGTGGCTCCGAAGATGAATATGTTCCGTCGCCCACTTTGGGTTCCAAGAAACGGAATAGACCCGCTCGATCCAATCCCAGCACTGCTGTTCCATCCTCGCAAAGGCGGACTGCTCAGAGTGCACCCTGCAAGCGACCTCGGCATTCCCCACTCCCCCGCAACGCCCAGACGACCCTAGGAATCATTTCTACATCCCCTGTGGTGAAGAACAATCCGTGGGCCTGCCCCTACTGCAAGTGGGTACAACGCAACCATCGTACGCCAGATCTAAAGCGCCACATCCGTACCCACACTCGTCTTCAACGACCTGCGCAGTGGGTTTGTTGTGGCGTTCCCCTGGCGGATGCAAAGAATTATGACGTTCCAGCGGACGCAGAGCCTTATACGTGGGGAGGTGAGGAGATGATCGGGGGCTGCTGCAAGGAGTTCAGCAGACGCGATGCTCTCAAGCGTCACCTCGACAACGATCATATCAACTGCGTAGGAAACTTTGCCGCATTTGCCGGTATCTGCGAAGATGAGGTCTAGATGTGCTCGACGTTTGGTGAGCGTTGGCAAATCGGTCGATCACTTTGGCACGACCTCTGCCTCCAGATATCTTTTCTTCTGAACTAATGAACTCTGTCAGCGGTGTTGTCTTCATACCGGCTTGATTGTGTACCCAATACTTTGTGTCGAAAGACGACGTTACGATACCTTTTGAATACTGTGGTAGCATGTACCATGGCGCGAAACAATGACGATAGTGTAATTACGACGTGCAGAAACTTGTCGACTTGACCGGTTTTGGCAAGACGAGCACGACGCGTTCAAATCAACACCACTAGCCGGTATTTCGCGTGTCAGGATGCCTGCGACGATCTCGGGCGGGACCCTCGACGCCCGTTTCTCCCTCGAACCACAGCGGGCACTGCTGACCCCGTCTGCTTCCCCCTCTGTCCCGCCCCCCGACCGACCGCCCCAAAAACGACCCCGTCTCAGGAGCACGCCGTCCTCGTCCATATCTGCCACCCCGTCCACGTCCAACGAGTCATCGACCTCTGCAGAAGTGTTCTCCGCGCGCAGAGAGTCGACCCTTCGCGTTCTCAATGTCTGGGCTCAGCTTGCCGAGCGGTACAACAGACGGCTCGACGAGGACGACATTGTCGACCTGTATAGCGGCGCTATAATAAAGGACCGTGGCGTGGTCAAGGGCGCGTCCAGGGACTATCTCTTTGGCCATTTTTCCCAGCTCGATGGCGACCAGGACCAGGAGGATAGTGAGCAGGATGCGGACGACGACGATGACGACGACGACGAACTACTCCATCCAAGCGAGGCTACCACCGACGATGGTGTTTCAATCACGAAGAAACTCCGTGGGGTGCCACCTTTGTCGGCCACTACGGACGCGGAAGACCTCAAAGAGTTCCTGGAAGCAGAAAAGAAGAGGAGGGAACTTGCGAGTGGGGAGGAGGACGAAGAAGGTCTCTCTCCAGAACAACTGTTCGCTGTAAGGAAAGCACTGGAGGAACAATCACAGGACGTAGAAGCTGCGACTGTGAATCAGCCTCAGGACGCAACCGACGTGGAACGTCCTCTGGAGCATGAAGTTGATGCCACCCCCACGCGCCTTTCCACTCGCGTTGTACCGTCGGACGACGAGTCAGAGGACGAACTCGCTCTCTGGACGCGCGACGAATCTACCGCTATTTACCCAGTTGCCCGAGACGAGTCTGAACCGAACGCACACAGAGCGGAACGGGAAGTGATCGAACTCGTAGAGTCAGACTCGGATGAAGAGTTTGAAGCTATATTAACACATCCTCCTCGTTTCACCCGGCTGTCCCCCCTGCCTGTTCCGAGTCCTAAGCAGGTTCAGCGACCACTTCAGTCTCCACCGGACAGCGAGCGCGGGAGGCCCAAATCCCGGACGCGCTCTCAGCCCAAAACAAAGACTGAAGCGACTCCCAAATCCAAGAGTCGACCTACCTCGTCTCCCGTGCTCCGGCCCGGGGTCAACCTCACTCACAAAAGAAAGTCGTCTGTCTCGAAAGTGACGGGTGCCGTGGCTCCCGACGATGGGGGGTCAGACCGGGAGGTGGTTGGTCGTACCTCCCCGGACAAGCGCAAGGAGATTCCGGTCCCTGCAGACGACAATCATCGAGAGAAGACACCTAAATCTCTCGGAGTGGTGCCTCGAGGTCGAAAGCGAAAACGGATCGCATCCTCAGCAAATGGGAACCTCTTGGCAAAATCCCCAGGTGGGCATTCTTCTGTTGTACCGCCTCGCGCCTCTAAGCTCGGTATCGTCAAACTTTCATACAACAGAACCAAAAGGTGGCTCACGGAGCCGTGGAAGACCGTCATCCCAGAGCTCGACTACATTGCCCCAGCCAGATGGTCCCGAAGCAACTTGGGACGAGGACACATCGGCACCCGGTGGGTTGCATCTCGAAGAGACTTCCCCCACTACTTACTTTGCCTTCATCCTAGCCCGATTAGAGCATGCTCTTCCAGGTCCCTCTCGCCGGTTGCCCTCGTTGTCTTCAGCGTCCAAAACTCTGCAATCTGCTTTGTCCGACGCAACTTACAGATCTCCTGAGCTTGAGTCAGTCCAACCGACTTCACATAGCTACAGTTCTGACATTGCGCTGCCCTTCGATCTACCTACCGCTGGCACTCATCCTCACTCTCAGAGACACCCCTCCCATTCATCGCCTACATTCTCTTCTCCAAACCAGGGAACGCCAGGGTTGTCATTCGCTGGTGGTCAGCTACCACCCCCCATGGATCCCGTACAAACACAGCAAGCACATTACCTTCTAGCGCAGGCAATGCAACATCTGTCCTATGTTATATCTGCTACGATGCCCCCGTACACTGCATACGCGTCTGACTCCAGCCAACCGTGGCACCAGCCTCCCTTTCCTCCGCCACATGCTGCATACAGTACCCCCATCCAACATCCTTCTCACCTGCATGGCGCGCGCCATTATCATACGCCATCATCGAGTATATCTCGTTCTGGGTTACCTCCATCGTCCCCAGCTCAGTCATCGATGTCTCCTCCTCTCGAAGAACAGCAGGCTCGTAGTCGAGGATGGAGTAAGTCTCGGGGAAGGCGAGTGTCCTTCAAACTCGATAGCGAGGACGCCGCTTGTGGTGGTCGAGAGCACATCATACAGCCCGAATTTCACCATAGCGGGTCAAAACAACGCAAACAAATCGTTGAAGTGAATAAGCGGGAGAGCGGGAAAGAGAAGGGGTCAGAACAGTTTGAGGACGCTCTTCGATTAGAAGAGCGTGGCGGCCCTCCGCAAGAGGTTACGAGGGGGCGAACCCCTGGTCCGCCGAGTCGCAAAAGAATCGACGTGCCGCGGGGCAGGTCCCTCAGCCGTCGATAACAGAAACATCTAGGACGACACTTGTGTGTAGACAATGTGTGTAGTTGCGTTGGCTTCAAGTGGCCGAGGGGGAAATGACTTGTTGGGAGTGTGAGATCCATGCTCAGACGCGCCTACGTTCATACTGCAGCAAGTGTTTCCAAGATGTCGAGCCTTTACAGCACACCGCGTATCAGCAGATCTGTACGAACGCCCTTTCTGTTGCTGGGTCAGTTTCCGACGCCAGACGCTGGTAGGACTTGGCGAACATCGTGAAGAGCGACAAAAAGCCGTGGCAGGGTAGTCCAGAGTCGCTCGCGCAGCACCGACGGAGCTAACTCGGATCGCCTTCCATGCAGACTATCTCGTCGTCGACGTCCGCGACAGTGATTGGAAGGGAGGAAACATTAGAGGATCGTATAACCTCCCTTCCTTGAAGTTTCAGTCGGGCGTCGACGAGCTCATCAAAAAGACCAAGGGAGTGCCCGTCGTCGTCTTCCACTGTAAATTCAGCCAAGAGCGGTGCGGACCACGTTTTCTGCGTCCGCGTCCATCGTTGGTCTGACTTGACGCTGCCGGCGTGCAGTGGGCCAATCGCTGCCAGGGTGAATTTTCCGAAAGATTGCGGGGCCTGGCACACAACTGAAACGCTCGTGATAGCTCTACGATGAACGACGATCTCTTCAGGAAGCAGACGAGTACAAGAATCAGCGTGTGTACGTTCTCCAGGGAGGATTCGACACGTTTGCCGCTGCGTTCAAGGTCATTGTCATTTCGACCATGGTGCTGCGGTGATGCTCATCAGTCTACTTGCAGGATGATCCTCTCCTGGTCGAAAATTTGGTCGAAAATCCAGTGATCTGGTGACATCGGTTGTAGAAGCTCGTAAAAGGGCACGGACGACATGGTTTCAGCTTGCCGGACGGACTTAGACCCCTTCAGAATGCTCATCCTTTGGCTCTTTCTGCTTGGTGAATCGCTTGGGCATCTCTTCCACCACCCTCGCCAGCCTCCGACGTTCAGCTTCCAAATTGTTTTGACAAACCGTCCTGGGACGGGGTGAGTCGTGGGTCGACCGTTTCGTGCTGTAGACACATACCACGTTCCCATGGATATGACCATGAACGTTCCGACTGCCCAGTTGGAGGCTGCGAATGGGCCTGTTGAGCTAGCAGTCAGGACGTGTCCCATTGCGACGATGGCCTCGGTGCATACTAGTGCTCATCGCGCGAATAAAACCCACGCCCGCACCACTGGCGATGCCACTAAGCAGACTATTTCGCGCGCAAGGCATCTCTGGGAGTCGTTGGAAGTCATCGACCACCGATATGCGCTAGCTTCGCAAGTAGTTTAGGTCGCTGTTTCGCTCGGACTGTCAATGGGCAGTACTCGAACCTTGAACGCGATCCATAGGTCTTGCCAATAGTTGCCGGTGGTCTCCGTCTTGTAGATCGGTCGTCGTGAACCCTCAGAGGACTCTCCGGTGTCGGAGTGTTGACTGGACGCCGTGTCGACAGGAGATGGCATGTTCGCGCGTTTGGGAAGGTGAAACTGGAGCTCCAAGCAATTTACCGCCTACACGTGACGTCAAGGTAACATGTCGCCTAGTACATAGTAGGGTCAAGGGGCATTCTTACACACGACCTCCTTCTATCGAAGAGCAGGGACTCGGAGAGTACTCGAGAACGGGACAACAAAACGTTTAAATCAATACACTCTTGTGACAGCCGAGGGGTCGTCCTTCATGCAGGAGGCGGGAACTGGAAGGAGGAACGTGGACGAAACCCCAAACCATTCTACGCAATGGCTCCCGGCCAGGATCACCCACAGTGATGCATAAAATACATACCGCCTCGTATATTTTCTCGATCCACTCCATGTTTGCAATCGAGTCCTCGGAGGTCATCCAGGAGCTGGGTACTCGGCCTTTGACCCGATCAACAAAGACTTCCAGTTGATGTCGGTATGTTGACCACCACTCTTCTCCCTTGAGCCCAGAGACTGAAGAAAATTCGTACACTTTTTCCGTTCGTGCCTTCCTTCCAGTGGGGGATATCTTGATAGTGTGGAATATCACGGGAACGACGTAGTTGGATAACTCGACAGAACCGTGTTCACATGCCCCCAGGCCGCCGAGGAATGAAACTAAATAGGGATGACACCGAGAAGTCGCATCTAATTTTGGCCCCGACGGCTTCATCTACAGCGTTTGAAGGGGGGAACAGCAATGCGGCCAAAGTTGCAGTGTCTACGCGTCTCCGTGGAATTTAACGGAGGATGCTGGGATGACAGCGGTCGGATCATTCTTGGCCGAATAACGGACACAGCTGAGTGGGTACCCTGATTCCCGAGGTCAGACTTGCATCATCTGTCGAGAACGAAACTGGAATGTGCATCCGCAGTCCATCAAGGCGCCGCCGCCAAGATCGTAATTCACGCGGATGTCGTCGTCGGCAACGGACCCCTTAGGGAAGCACACGGCTGCATGGATTTCTTTTGCAGATCCCAACTCTCCGCTATCGACTATTTCTTTGACGCGCTAGATAGCAGGGTGGAATCTGGGTAGCTGCCAGTCTTGCAATGGCTCGTAGCTTGGATTTGCCTGACTCGCCTATAATGAAATGCCTCCAAGAGCACAAGTCTCTTCCGGTTTGCAAACTCGAACATGCACCGGGTTTCCTCCGCGATGTTGGCACTCGGCTTTTCAAGTAAAAGATGTTTTCTGGCGGCAAGTGCCTTCATTGTCCACTCATAATGTAATCCATTAGAGAGCTTAGAAATACAGGTCAGCGTGTTGGACTGTATCAAGAGGACGATTCTCTACCGGATTGTAAATCGCGTTAATTTCAGAGTCATCCAGCAAGTCCTTGTTGATTCCGTTGGCCGATGGAAGCTAGCGTTTCCGGGATAGTGATATATCTACCTTGGTATCCACTTTGCCCTCCATACCACTTCTTGATCCCGTGTTTCTTTGCGAATTGCTCCGCCTTGCCGATGTCTCGAGCGGCGACCGCGTACACCTCGACTTTAGCGTGGCTCTGCAGGTATTACAAGGCCTTGGGGCGCTATCGAGGCAGCTCCCAGGATGCCAAGCTTTAGCGGAGTGGTGTCGCCTGCTAAGTTAGGGGGCGGTGGTGGGCTGAAGAACGCCTCGTCAAAGGTCGTTAACCCTGCAGCACAGACTCTTGCGCTGGACTCACGGCATTGTTGCGCTTGAGAAACCCAATGACCGATACCATCGTTAGTGGCGAGGGCGGGAGCCGGCACACGTCACGTCACATCCAATTATACATAGACAACAGAGAGGTGCTCGGACTGGTTCGACCGTCGTTCTATTATAAAAGTAACCCGGCTCGAGTGCCCAAGTATGACCATGGTTCACCGAGAATGCACGACGTCGTGATAGTCGGGTTTTTTCCCATGGAGAAGAGGGCATAAATTGTAAATCGGTTCAACGTCATTGGCTGCAAACCAAAATGAAGGAGCGTATCATCACCAGTTTGTCACTCACGGCTTATTCACGACAAGGCGCCCGCGTGCCTGGTTCACGGCACGACGCATATCCGCTGCTGCGGACTCAGGAAGACGGAACATTGCATGAATAACAGGCATCGCTTTCTGAGCAAGAAGGGTGCCCTCGGGCAGAGACTCCCTTATCCCAGACGTAGCACCCGATTCCGTACCGCCTCCGGCCGCCGTTTTATCCTCCGAGGTTGATGATGCAGTGAACGATCTGTATACGTTATCGAGCTCTAAGCTTGGACTCGGATCAATCAACCGGTAGTCTAGGAGAGAAGACAGATACTGTGAAGATCTGTAAGCTGTGTGGCAGGCCGTACCAAACATTAGGAAAGCGTGATACGTCAAGACTCTGCATCGCATACAAGGGAATGAAACCAGCTAACCTCTGTAGTGCGACCACGATCTCCAGACGCAGAAGAAGAATGGCAAGTTGGGTATTAGCGCTACAGGTGAAATGGTGAAGAATGATTATTGATCCATAATAGATACACATACGTATCAGCGCGAAAGGGATGGTGAACGGGACAATGGACATCCACGCATAAAACCCCCGTCGGTGTTGTGGTCCGCGAGTCGCCAGAAATGTCTGCAGATGAGCGAGAGCAGGATGCAATACGTGATCTGCTCCAACTGGCGAGCAGGCGGGATATAACGAAGGAGGGTAGATGAGTGGTATCTGTGAGGAGAGGTTGATGAATCCCCGGCACCAAGTTGGGGCACCCATACTTTCTGGAGCGATTGGCTCTCGGTGGCCTGTCTACTGGTCCCAGTCAGGGGAACAGCGGGCCCCAAGGAAGGATCAACACCTCTGAGCGCCAGCTCTTCGAATTCTATTCGATCAGCCATGCGTTCACCCAGCTCGTAGGTCCATCGCTGTTATGCATGAATCACCTTTCCCGCAACCCAGACAGGAGCTCGCCCACCTTCCAGCTGCCCTTTGGTGCTTTCCCAAGGCTGGTCCACAGATCCACGGCTCTGTTCGTTACACTCTTCGTTGCTTCCCTGTGCCACGAGGGGTCTTCGCGGCCACCGCGTGAGATCAGGTCGAAATGATAAAAGACCAACGTAGCATTCGCATTCAAGTCTGTATATCGGCTTGCTTTGGTTCCCTGTGGTATTTTGACCCGGGAAAGGGGAAGTGCAATGATACGCATCGAGTGTACACTTTTCTCGAGACCGTCGTCAACGTCGCACACCTGGCACGTGATCGAGCCTGCTTTCCACCGTCGCCATGAATTCACCAGATCCCGGCTCGCCCATATCCACCGACACATCGGGATCACCACCGCCAGACGACTTTCAGTTTTCGAACCGCGATCAGCAGAGCGCTGTCGACCCTCGCTTGATCACCAACATCTCGTCCTCGTTCACTCCCACACCGAGTTCCTCGAAACGTCGTCTCCCTGGAGGGTCTTCTTCCGAAGGCCCACAGCGTCGTGACCCAAAATCGAGGAGGCGAGAGGACGCCTTTGGTTTGGCAATTGGCTCAAGAAGAGTGGCCATCGAAGGGCAAACTGGCCACCTGGCCGGCAGTTCTGTCGGTCTAGGAAGCAGTACGCTTCAGTCCAGGGGAGAGTACTCTTCTCGTCGGGACAAAGAGGAACTCATCGATCTGTCCTTGGTGGAGCAACTACGGCAAGGTCGGTCATGATGGTGCTCGAGCACGTTCTTCCTCCTCAATTCCCTCGCTCTTCATTTGTCAGACTTTGGAGATCCATTCCTGGACTCTGGTTTGAAGCAGCTTAGTTGAATAGCATGCGGGTCGGTTACACTGTCTTCGTGCCCTGAATTGGTGAGTATCTCCCACCCACGTTACCTGTCTTGTTCACTTGTCCTCGAGCCGGCATCCTGCAGGATGAATGCAGCCAATCGATACTTGGGACTTCGGTCGATGTTATAACATTGTTGTATCCACTGTACAGTACTTGCGACAATCCGATCGTTTCTTCAAATTGAAACTCTTCAGCGTGCGTAGCCCCTCTTGCGACGCTCAGGGCGGGGTGCCCGTCGGATCTTGCTTGGCGAACACGACGACTTCTTTGAACCTGCCCATTCCTGATCCGTCTCCCTGACTACCTGACACGACTCAGACTGACCACTCAAACGTCTCATTGCCATCCTCAACATCATTCACTTGGCTACGTGTCACGCAGAGTGGTTCACCAAAAAATCGCTCGTCACCTTGTGCCAACCTGAAGGCCTGACACATGGCTACGCAGCTGAACCAGCTTACTTCCCCATGGACAACGGTCTCATCGTCATCGAATGGTTTCACTACAGAACAAGTTGCCAGATGGGCCAGGAACTCTTGCGTTCCATCTCCTGACGACAAGAGCTCGTGGGGTAATAGCAGGGAGCGCGTGCATATATGCTTATACTTCAACCGACTTCCAAGAATCATTCTCGTATCCCTTGTTTCATCACTGGTCCCACCCCCACGTTTCACTCAGAGTCATACATTTCAGCCGAGGGAATACTGGCTGAGTTTCAGGATTTGGACCGGAAGAACTAGGGCATGCGCCTTTGTAAACCGGGCACTTGTGACGCAGATGACGGCTCTCATGGTTCCTTGGTTGAAACAGAGCTGCGCTCTAGGTCCATTTTCTTGACTCCGCTGAGCAAGGGATCCTCGTGATCGCGTCTTCCGAGTCTCTGACATCAAACACGGCGACGGTGGTACTTTTGTTTCCCCGGAGGACTGGTATGTTTCCAAAGCTCCTCGCCACATCTCAAAGGTTCGTCCCCACTCTGCGATTGTGTGACCTTTAACCCGACCTACACAGTTCCAAAAGGGCATTCTGATTCCGTCACCATGGGACGATGAGGCGCAACAAGTTGGGTGATGCTCGCTTTTTGTGTCTGAGCTGATGCCCCATTCTGCATGAAAACCGCATTCCCGGAACCCACTGGTAGGGTTGACTCGACAATAATTTTTTTCAGCGTCGCCCGATTGGAGAGCCTCGGGGGCTACGTTTCAACTGTGAAGAGGAAAACTCATCGGCGGTTGCACTGGCAAACGCTCGGTCAAAAACCGAGTCGGACTGTTGAAGTGACGGTCCCCTCTGAGCGAATCGTGTCTACTTCTGTAGTGGGGGTTGTGCTCGAGCCCAGCTGTCCGTGACTAGTGTACTAGTATACTACGTCCCGATCACTGGTTAGGTGCTCAAGTTCATTTTACCGCATGTGCATTGGTCCGGGCGATACCATAACGTACGTGTGAAGTTGGCGACAAACCTTCAACCTGTCTCCGTGAATTGGCGCCTGGCAAGTCTCACAATATTTCAATTAGTGCAATCTCGACATTAACATTGATGGGTTGTTCAAGTTGACATGCTTCCCAACGGCCTTCAGAATGTCATCGGAATGTCTCTTGTCTTGGGAGTGGCATCCTATATAGTCGGTCTCGCTCCGCTATCCGTGTCGCTCTCCAGTACGTTCCCAAGCACACACGACAGTCGTGGTGAGTTGGTCTAACAGACGGGTCGAAGGAAAACAACTCGGCATGTTATCCAACCTGGGTACCGGGCTACTCGTCGGCACTGCCCTTGGAGTCATCCTTCCCGAGTGAGTCTAGCCACATTGCACGTCTTGAGGATTTTGGTATATTTGCCGTTACAGGGGAGTGGAACAACTCGTAACTGGCGCTGACTGGAAGCTGACCTCCTCTTCTTTCACCATTGGGATCCCGATCCTGTCGGGGTTCTCCTTGATGTTTCTTTTAGAACAGTACGCCACTTCTCATGGGCAACCGAAAGCTCGTTCTTCGGCTCCCCAGCCCGAAGGAGTGACTTTTGATGTCGACCTAGAGGAACTAGGGCACCCGTCCAATCCCGAGAACCCTCCATCGCAGCACGCTGAGACTAGTGTCACCCGACGGGCCTATCCATTGTCACTTGGTTTGACCATACATGCACTTGTTGATGGGTATGCATTAGGGGTCTCCGCATCTAGCGCACATTCTCCCAACCTGTCGTTTATCGTATTTCTCGCAATTATTATCCACAAAGGCATGGACTCTACCTCTACCGGTTCGTAGGCTAACTGTGCTCGAAACAGCACCGACTGCACTTTCCTTGACCACCGCACTTCTTGCAAACTCGCTTTCCGTGGTTGATTGCAAGAAGCATCTGTTGTACTTTAGCCTTGCGACTCCTGTGAGCTCGATCTTGTCGTATGGTCTGCACGCCTTCTACTCCGAGGGTCGTAATACCTGGACGGGGAGCGCGTTGCTGTTCAGCGTAAGTCGTCTGGAAGGTGCTCGGAGATTGCTGCTTCACGTAGTCTCGGTTTATAGGGAGGCACGTTCCTGTATGTAGCTTCGGTGGTACAGCCCATATCAGGACAGTTGTCAGAGTCGCCTGCAGGCGAAATCAGCAAGGCGGTCCGCACTATACTACTCGTTGGGGGGATGTGTTTTCCTGTACTAGTTGGTGGGTTGGTAGCACATGAGCACTGAGCTGCTTATGTACATGTACTCGTTGCGACGGAAGCAAAAGGGTTGTGCGCTCGTGCCAGCTCTTGGGTTACCCGTCGACCATGTCGTCGCCCGGGACAGACTCTGAAAGTGAGAGGGAACCCACACCTCCGCCTCCAAAGCCGGTTCGCAAGGGTGGGTCCCCGAGGCCCGCGAGCAGCGGTTCAATGAATGTCAAGCACGAGTCTGTCCCCCCTACCACTAGTCCTACCTCTACCTCATCAATAATGAACGACTCCTCTAATTTACCTCCACTCTCCGTCTCGATCCTGGGCGTCGAGCCACTCGACGAATTCATCAGGGAAATCGCAGACTTTGTGCATCACACAGTCATGACCCGGCCGCACATGGGCCCCGACGTGAAGGTGGAGGTAGAAGCCAAGCTTGGTATCCTCAGAGACCGAACCACTGGAAAAAGGATATCCCCGCCCGTGCTGGTGGAAACGAGTGCGTGATTGAGTGCCGTCCCTGCCGGGAGATCGCTCACGTCCCCAGTCCTAGCCCCAGACAGCATTGACTTGCGTTTCGAATCAAACATGTCAGCCGTCGGTATCCGTATCGGCGCGAGAGAGAAAGAGACAAAGCGAACTCATTCTGGATGTTTCAGGCGCAACACAAGCACTTTAACACCATGCTCAACGAGCTACAACAGCGATCTCGCGACCCCGCGCACCCGGCATCTCCGATAGAGTACAGGCACTTCAAGCTAAAAGACTCCTTTTACCCATCCGACAATCCACGCGATCGTGAAAAGGTCCGCGTGACCCGCGACGAAAAGAGTGGAACGGTCACCGAGGTCGTGAAGAAGGTGAGATTGCGTGACCTTAACATACACTCCCCGAAGCGGGCAGCAGACTGGAGGGTTAGCGTCACTTTGGAAGTTCCAGGCAAGTCGAGCTCCTAGCTTGCTTGCGCCTCCAGCCACTCATGGACTGTCGCAGTACCACATCCTGTAGGAACACCGGCGCTCACGAGAAGAAAGGACAGAATATGCTACTCGCACGAAGAATTTAATATTGACCTCACGCAGGTAGTATCTAACGCAGGCCCAAACAGTCCAGTGAGTATAATATTTGCGCAACAGTGTATATATTCATTGTTTTGTTCACCAGCCTGAGACATTACACGAGTTGGAGGTGGAAATTGCACGGCCTGGGTTACTATTGTCAACAGCATCGAAGCGAGGGGATCCAAACATGCCAGAACATGAGCGGAACGCATTTGATGAGCTGATCCGGTCGTTCGTGAACAATGCTAGGATTCTTGTAAAAAACGCTAGCGAAGGATGGCATTGAATGCAGCTTGGTCGGATGCTGTAGTTTGATCAACAGGGAAATCAGTAGTTAACCAGCATATACGCTACACAGGGTACCAGAGCAACACACGATAATGGAACAAACCGGTTCAGACACCGACAATCTCGACCAAGTCGCCATCCTCCAGATCGGCGGCTCCGATCTCCAGATCAGACTCCATCTTGTCTCCATCAACTACCATCTGTGGCAAGGCTGCAGGCTTCTGGCCTGTAGATGTATGGGAATAATTGTTGAGCAACCCTGCTGCCTTGAGGAATGCCTTGACAATTGCACCACACGTGGTGGTGGAACGGACGGTGAGGGGGAAAGTCTTGTCCTTGGTAGCTGCGGACCGGAGTATAAGCTTGATTGTATCTCCTCCAGTGGACTCGGATTCCGACTCGGCGTCGGACTGTGGCACCGCGGACGAATAACGTGTTGGTGAGTTACCTGGGGACAGGGATGATACCCGATTGCTTCGCCGCAAACGAATGTACTCGTCTGTGTGCTTGTCGCATGCCTCTATGCATAGTAATTAGCAACCTTGACAGCATCTGGGAGACTGGAACGAACCCAGTTCTGCCTCTGCCCACATGTGAAGACTATGAGGGGTTCCTGAAGCAAAGACGCGCCCGTGATCGTGGTTCATCACGAGCTGATTTGCCATAACGCCGGCGAGGTCGGCGACTGCATCGAACAATTCTCGGAAAGTGTCGTGCTGAATCGGTATTGGACTAGTCGATAAGGTGGATTGGAAGGAAGGGGAAGACGTACCCGTCTCACTTTGAACGTCCAGGACTGTTCTTGAGCCGAAGCGTTACGCGGGTGTGGACGCCAGCGGACCGTGACATTGACGGATTCTGGACCTCCTGCGCGCTCAGGGTCGACGTGGGCGCGGTTCACCTGTTGCCTGACTGCCTCAGCGATCTTTGCGAGCTCTGGGTCCAAGTCAATCGTATCGGCCGAGTCATCTAGAAAGGTAGGAGAGGGCGGACGCGGCTGTGCTGCGAGCGTTTGTCTGAGACCACTACGTAAACAAAAGCAATGCGTGATCAGACGACGAGTTACAAACCTGACAAGGCTCATGGCATGTGCGCGCTGATGAGCGGGCAGTTTCGGAGGTGGTGTGATCGATTTAGAGTGACTTCTCCCCCGTTTACGCTTATTAAGGGTCGGGTTTTTGTGGGGATCCATATGGATATGATTGATGATCTGGACTTCATCTTCATCGTCCGAGGAGAGTCTGACAGAAGGAATCAGAGGATATGGCAAAGAGAGAAAGAGACAGCCCGGAGACCGTCAGTGCAGGATACAATGAGGAAGGATGGCTCGGGCGGCGGGGCCCGAGACAAAGTAAGTGGTAGACGTACATTCTCGTTACGTCGGTTCCTTGCCAGCGAGGGGGGACACTCGGCTTAATCTGCTTCTTCTTCTTCTTCTTCCGGAACTTCGAGAGGGACTCGCTCCCGTCCTCTGGGTCATCCAGATCCCAGTCACTGTCGGGCACTGTGAACGGTATTGCCTCTGGCGCGAGATGAGTTTGGCGCACGGAGAGACGCGGCAGTGCTCACTTGCGGCGGACTGTTCAAGCTGCCTCCACTGCTGGGCTGTCCGTCCCTTGTTCCTGCGAAAGAAGTCGTCCTCGTCGACAGTCGCCCCGCTTTCTGCCTGTCTCGACGCCGGACGCGGTCGTGGTCGTGGACGCGTCGCTTCTGCCATTCGTTGCACCCGTGGGAAGTTATTGCTGCTCTTCGTCACACACTACGTCACGTCACGTCACGCCTCCATGTCCGACAAGGTCGTGTTCAAAAAGTCCACGTCGCGTCCAGCCCAGCGCGCGCGGGACGTCGACCCCGACCCCGACAGCGGCGAGCCGTCTGGAACGGACGCGCCCATTACTCTCGCCTCAAAGCTCAAGTCGAAAGCGAAACGTGTGCAGCCAAAATCCCGACTCAGCTTTGGTGCAGACGACGAGGTATGCATGTTGCGGCCCAACCCAGCCCCCCTGATCCATCGCGCCTTAGGCTGCAGAGGAGCCCTCTTTCCAGATAAAGAGATCCAGCCTGAGCCGCAAACTCGCTCTCGCATCACATGCAACGTACTTCTCGCCAGATCCGTTGTCATCTGCCCACTGAATTTTATCCAAGTTCACTACCTGCCACGCTAGACCAGGCCACCATTAGCAATCGTTCTGATGGTGCTCCAGTCTATGATCAGGCTCATCTTTCGGAGCTCAGAGCCAGTACCCACTCTACTCGACCCCCAATCGACGGCGACATCTACGATGCTGATGTATCCATGGCTGTGGATGAGGATGCATCGGCATTTTCAGGGCTCTCAGGCAAGCTGTCCATGTTCTTTGCCAGTGTCCGTTGCGAATATTGCCCTAGAGAATGGTGAAGTCGTGATCCCTTCTCAATCGAGGATTGTCGCTGCAAAGGAGCGGCGAGAACGTTTGCGCGTCGGTACAGTCGACCAAGAGTAC
>JBBPLV010000220.1:0-26917 GCA_038089975.1 Boletellus ananiceps | reverse complement strand
AAGGATCATGGGCGGCGATCGGGCAGAAGGGACTCACATCCTAGACTGAGCGCGCGGTGTCGGCCCTGCGGGTCGGTGGAGCGTTTGATGGGCGTTCTGGAGCGGGTAAAGACATTTACATGATATTTCAACAGCCTCCTTGGAAAAAAAGTATTTTTTTTACAGCGCGACCTCGCGCGTGCCGTTCCTGTCGACGACCTTGACTTTGTACCTTTCTGGGCTGATGACGAGTCGCTTGGAGACCTCGTTGATGCAACGTCTGAGCGTGGCGAGACCCTCGTCGAGCGTCGCTTCCGGATTGTGGTACCTGAGGACGGCGATCGGCACCGGACCGATGTTGTTTGAGGCCTCTGCTCACCTGTCCAGCAGACTCAGCGCAAAGTAGCTCCCGTAGCCGTGCGCCGCAAAGGGCACCTCGACGATCGCGCCCAGGTAATCTATCCAGTAGAGGTGCGGCTTGTGCTCTGCGAGGTCATATCCGCTGATGAGCAGGTTGACCGTGTAAGGTTTCCTGGACCGCAACGACTCTGCGAGCGAACGACGGATCCACGAAGCGGCCGCGGACGGGCGGAGGGGGTACAGATTGCGGATCTGGTACAGACGGATGTTGCGCTCGACAAACTCGGCAAACTGGACGGTATCGCCTGAGAAAAAGGACGCTGGGATGAGACGCAGAAACGCGATGGCATGCGGAACGGACCTGGCTCGCCAGAGTGGGCCATGAGCAGGTGCGAGCCGAGCTCTTTGATCTTGTCCTCGTCGTTCTTCATCTTGACGATGGATCGGGCGGCGGTGGTGTCTGCCGCGACGAGCACATAGTCCTTTCCTATCAGCGCAAAAGAGGTCTCCATGTCGCGGTGGTCGAGCTCCAAGTCGGTGGGCGTGCGCGTCGCCAACGTCTCAGGGGACGCGCGTCGCGTGGTGTCATTATTTATTTATTTACTCTTTAGCTAGCTATGAGAACCTGCCTGCCCTGGGCCGATGTCACGGTTCAGCTGGCGGTGAGATGGGACGAGGCGTTTCAGTCAGACCTCGAAACGGCGAGCTCCACATCGTGGAACCGCTCGCGTTGGTCCGGAACATGTCGGAGGCGAGACCATGCGTACTGACCTGCGGCCACACGCTACCGCCGCTGGGTGTGCTGGTGCCGCCGCGCAGAACGAACGCACCCGATTTCGAGGCATCCCCCGCGTTCTGTCGATCCCACGTTGGGCGCAACCACGCCTGCTGGCACGAACGCTCAACTTGGGTGCACTGCGCGGGTGGGTCCGCGTGTCGTCCGTTTCGTGCTAGCCGTTCGCAGCGTCGTGAGCTTCGTCCGAGGGGGTCTGTCTGAGCACGGTCGGTCCGAGTTCCAGAGTCCGCTCGACGCCCGTGCTGTCGGCAGCAAGGCAAATGGCACCGTGCCGAGTGCGCGTTCGAAGCTGGTCGTGTCGTGCTGGGCCCATGTCAAGGCGTGGGTCTCGTCGAGCCTGGGAAGTCGGGCGTCATTACGTGTAGGACGCTCTTCTCGCTCGACCAGATTTTCCTGGCTTTTCAGGACATGGCTGCCTTGGGAACCCGTGTTGGGCAAATCGCCCGCACGCCTGGTGGGGCCAAGTCCCCGCGTGTGGCAGACGACGCGGTCCACAACGGTGCTGCTGATTCTCGCGGGTTCGCAGACGGCCGTCAGCGTCGCAGTGGCGACTCCAGAAGGTGGCCAAGGAGGGCCCTGTCCTTCCCTGGCTGCCGTCGGTATGTCGTCCCGTCCACGTCTGACCCGGCCATGTAGGGACGCCCTTCGCACCTGGATCTCTCCGGATCTAGTGTGTGGAAGCCCCTCGCCAGCGCTTCTGACGCACCCTGCTACTCACGATCGCTCGCCTTAATTTTAGCCATCTCAGCCTAAATTTTCCATGTCGTCCGCCACATAAATAGTGCCGGGGATCCCCACTGCCCCAACCCGACACGCCCTTTGCCTCCGCCGTCCACACGTCGGTTACGTCGCTATGCCCTCCAGGACCTCCTCTGCCTATGCCAGCGCTGCCGCCGTCGCTTACGAGCCATATACCCCCGGTCCTTCCTCGTCCGCCACCGCCGTCCTGTATGACGGCACCGCAAAGCCCGCGCGCAAAGCCTGGGTCGATCCCGCCGCGCTCTCCAACTGCGGCGGCGACGCATCACACATACAGGGCAACGTCTCGCTGCACGTCAAGCAGCTCATCCTGAACACGTTTATTGCCTACGGCGCCGGGGACGAACAGTGCTTTGGCCACCACGTCGCCAAGGCGGTCCAGTTTGTCGACATCAGCGTGCACGGCCGCGAGGAGAAGCAGGGCCGGATGGAGGCCATCACGACCGCCGAGGTGATCGTCAACAAGAGTGGGTGCTCGTCCGCGTGTGGGGGTGCGTCTGACGCGATCGCGCGTTGATTGTGCAGGCATGCTCAACGGGGCGGGGATGCTCCACGGGGGGTGTCTCGCGTTCCTGGTCGACAATTGCTGCAGTACGCCGCTCGTCGCGCTCGGCTTGATCCAGAACGTGAACGGCGTCGGCGTCACGCAGGCGATGAACGTCGTCTTTCACTCCCCCGCGCCTGTGTGAGTGATGGTCTCGTCCCGTGTTTCGGAACCGACTGAACACGGACCGATACGGTAGGGGGTCGTGTCTCCGCATCATCAGCACGTCTATCGCCATGGGCGGACGCATCATGAGCGCCCGGTGCGAGGTAAGCGAGCACCCCCTGTCGGCACCACGTGTGTGCTCATTTCCGGGGGTAGGTCATCAACAAGAACACGGGGAGCATCGTGGCGTCCGCGTATCTCAGCAAGATGCAGCCCGCGCTCTCGAAACTATAGAGTGACCACACCCATGCTGCGCATCGGTTCTCGTCGTCACACGCGCCCCCTGGAAGCGAAACACTACCTGTAGCCAACACTCCTATATTGTAGTCGAAAAGCGTACCACACGCCGCATACCCTATACCCCTGCACATGCTGTACTATCCATACATCCGAGGCCACGACATGATACACTTGCTTTCCTTCTCGTCGCTTGCCGAACGAATACGTACCTTGCTTTTGCGTGTTGCACGTGAGATTGGCTCGATGCCGTCATGAACTCTGGGAAAGGCGTCGAAACACGACGCTGAGGCGGGCCTTTTTGAAAAGGGGTGTCCTGTTTCACTGCGTCTGGCTGTTTCCTTTTTCCATCGCGATCTCGTCAAGGTCGTCGACGCACGAGGCGACTGTGCAACGAGCCCCAGGACGAGTACCGACGCTTGGCAGCTTGGCGCCCACCTCGGCAATGGCCAGCCCCGAGCCCCGAACCTCTGCGCGAGGGCTGGCGCACGTGGTCGGTTAGGCCCTGGCAAGGGTCGAGATCGAGGGCCACTCGCACGTGGACGCGGCGGGAAGAGGCGAGCCCTACGAGGGCTAGTACCGTGTAGGCGCCGTGCCGACGCGAGCGGCGTCGGATGATCATGACAGCGACGCGTCGACTTTGTTCTTTGTGGACGCTGATCGCACGCTCGGTCTTGGTCGGCCGGTGGGGGTCATGACGACCGGGCGGGTTGCCAACGTGCCACGGACAGCCACCAAGGGGTCCGCACAGAAAGAGCGCCCATCGAGGGGCTTGCAAAAAAAAAAAAGGTGGCGAAAATCACGTCTGCAGGAGTCGCGCGCGTGTGCGTCACGCCCTCTCCTCGGACCGATCCCGGCCGAGGAGCATGCAGCGGCCGTCGTCAACGTATCATCGCTGACGATCGATGCGGCAAGCGAGCGTGAACGCTCGCGGTGGTTTTTGCTTACTGCCTCCCCTGTGGTGCGGTGCTGCGGTGCGTACGTGCTAAACCCCTGGGGCCCCCTTTCTCACTTGCCCCAAACAACAAAAAGGAAGAGAGAGAGGAGAGCCAAGTGCAACATCCAGATAAAGGACACCGGTCCGCTCGATTCAAGATCCCTCTCTTTCCCTCCCTCTCGAATCTTGCAGGCACACGCATCAGGTGGCGTTCTAGCACCACTTGTGCCTGGTTTCTGTGTTTGTGCGTTCGTTCACGGGTCCAATCGCGACGTGCCTTTCTCCCATTCTGATAGAAACGGACCGTAGACGACAGGAGCAATCACCAAAGGGGAGAGACCCTTTTGGAGGTTGTCATCAACATCGTCACCGCTTAGAAAGACTCTTCTCTCACTGTACTGCCCAGAGGAAACATCAAGCACCGTCGTTTGCATACAAAACAGCGGTCACCGGAGGAGACAACCAGACAACAGAGCAAACAAGGAAAAAAAAGAAACACGCCGCGGCGATTTGCAAGAGTGCAACTGAGCATCGAAAAAAAATCGGTCATCGAGCCGCCTGCCGCCGCCGCGCTGCGTGTGCATGCACACACGCGAACACTCGAGCGGACGAGGAGATTCCCGTTTCAGGACGTGTCGCAGCGTCTCGGCGAATACGCGGCGACGCGTCACCCCCGCGTCGTTTTCTCAGACGGTGACCACTTCCTTTGCACCGCCACAGCGCGGTCGCAGCGACGCCTCGAATGACACTGCCCTGCCCAGGTGCTCCATCCTCGCCAAGTCCCAACGTCGTGCGCGAACCCGCGCGGATCATCAAACCGGCGTGGTCACCGACGATGACAACTCGGGCACCGGTGGGTGCGACAGCACAGCCAACGTCTGATCGCAACATCGCCGTATTTCCCGTGTCTGTCGACGGCGGGATGGGAGGAGCGCTTCTTTCTTCGCTGGGCAAATACAACCTCCGTTGAAGGGATTCACCCCGTCGCCAGGGTGACCCTTCCCGGGAGGCTTTTAGGGGTGTTCCTGACCGCGGACGCTTCGCGGCCACCACTTTGCCAGGCCCGTCCGTCGTGCGGGAGGATGCACGGGCAAAAGCGCTATTCGGGTTCTGTTCTAGTCTGAACGGGCTGGCGGCCGTGCCTGGCGTCCCACCAGGTGGCAGCGACGTGGGACGTCGGTCTCACGGGCGTCCTATCTTATCTCTTGCCGTGAGGAAAACCCGTCGGGGCGTGCTGCGTGGTCGCGTGCGCGGGTTCCTCGAGGGTGCTTGGTCGACTGACTCGTCCCACGGCGGGCCAATTTGGCCAAGGGGTACGCCCGAAAACGAGAGGCCGCCCATAGGGCGATCCAAAACGGTACCACCAGCCGATCATCATTCAAGGTGCTCACCGAGCGCATCTACCCGCCATCTCGTGCTGATCCCAGCCAAAAGGCTGCTACGTTCGTTCCTAAACGCAGACACGTCGTATGTACCCTTTTGGCCGGTCGCGTTGCAGCCTACACTGCGTACCAGAGACGGTTGTCTGGCCCTGCAGCGCTCAGTGGGGCGTGCTCTGGGGTCGAAACAGGCGACAGGAGAATGACCAATACAATCCTGGCAGAACGCAGGACAAGAGAGTCATCGCCAAGTTTGGACGCCGCTCGCGACTTGACCCACTTGCAAGCTGGCATGCTACTGTCCGAGCAACACCTGGCCGTGACACGGCTCAGAGATGTCAGCGCGTTGAAACCCTTGGCTTCGTCTCACGTTCTGATTGTGCTTTCTTCGGTTGCTACGTTCAATCTAGCTTAGACGACGTCCCTCATCGCTTGTGGAAAGAATCCAGAGGATCGATATCGCTGCCCATATCTTGTCTTCCCTGGCAGTGGCAAACATTCAATATGATTGTGATTGAACAAATCCTCTAGGCTACGTTGTGGTACGTTTGCAAGCATAGGGTACAAACCTGTATAGATGGACTATCATATGGTGGGCAATGCCAAGATAAGAAAGAGATGTTGAAGTCTGTCGGACCGATGACCAATGGCGACAAGGTGTAACGGTGTACAAGTGGAAAAAAAGTGACTCGAGAAGCGAAAACCTCAACGTCTTCCGCATAAACAAACATCCGTGCTCATCATCTGCATCGTCGTTGCCACCGCCATCGGATGTGCGCTGCTGCATTCATCGGTCGTCCGCAGGTAAAGGCAAAGCCTTGTCGAGTTCCAAGCGCTCCATCGCCTTCTCCACCTCCTTTTGCCAGTCCGTCGAATGGCAAAGGTAAAGACCGACCAACGCCGAGTACGTCATCGCAAGATTAAGACCCCACCACAGTCCGTGGAGGCCCATCTGATGCCTGAACGTCAACCAAAGCCCGAAAGGGCACCCGAGTAGGTAGAGTGCGCTGTCGACTCGCGTGAGTGAGCCACTTGGATCATTCACTGATACGGCAAACTCACCTAATGTTGATCATCGCACCCGTGGCCTATAAATTGATTAGCATGATTGCACACGATTGAATAGGTACGTGACTGGTACCTGCTGCCCCCGCGCGCGTAATATCCCGGACAGCACGGCGGCAGACTCGTCGGGGATTTGTATAAGCGCCATGAGGGGCAAGACAGCGGCGACAAGCGACACGACCTCTGAAAGGAAGCAGCCCATGTTAGGTGCTCTCCACCGATGGCATGAATCACGCCGCGTACCCGGGTCACCATTGAAAAGATATCCCCATGTCTTGCGGAAAGCCAAAAGAAGGCCACTGCAAAGGCAACAGTCAAAAAGCTTGGACCACGATGGTGGAGAAAAAAGCAGACCTCATAAACAGGCCGAGAGTGAGGGCAAGCAACACAGCGGTGTCCGCGGCTATCCCTGCCCGTTTCGCTTTCTTCTCTCCGAGGAGGTTACCAATCCTGTGCCCCAGGCCTTCAGGCCGTGGTGTCATAGGTGAAACTATATAACATACCGGACAGAGGTCGCAATCCCCAAAGCATAAGGCGCTTGAAAAACGCACGAATTTGTGTTCAGGAGGATGGATTGTGCCGCCAGTGGTACAGGTCCAACGCTAAAGAGAGCATGTCCCTATCAGAGATTCAGGACGCAACCATTAGTAACCGAGGACTTACAAGCTAGCAGCAACTACGAAAAGTCCGGATAAGCACATCTGATGGTTGCGAGACGTAAACATGTCACATACGTCCGACAAGCTCCCATGACCACCACTCGGAAGCAAATTGGCCTAGTTTTAGAGTTCGACACAAGGACAGCCACAAAAGACGCAGGCACTCACCAACACTCCCTAGACACAACCAGGCCAGTGGACCCAATGAAGTGAAGCACCGCATAGTAAGAGGATGCCAGGCCCTCCTGTCCACAAAGAACACCCCATAGATAATAGATATAATGAAAATTAGATTATATGAGATTGATATCGCGATCGGCGCTCCAATAAAGCCGAGGCGAATCTGATCGGGTCCCCATACTAGACGTATCATCAAGTTCAGTTGTATCGTCAGCAGTAGCGGAATGGCTCACCGAGTAGGTAACATAAGAGAATGTTGATCGGTACAACACAAATAATGATGCGCGCCGGCACGTCGAACAATCCTTGACGAAACGAGATTAGCGTGACCCCACAACCCCCAAAGGGCTCGCGCTCACCTTGGGCTTGAAAATACCGGCTGAATGCGCTCGTGAGAACGATATGAAGTAAGCAACGACAAAGCTCACCGGGAAATGGCGTTAAAACAATACGCTGGGAGGCAGAGAGAGGCCCACCTCAAATAAGTCCCGGCGTATCTTGCGATCTCTGGGTCTTGTCTCAATGCCAAAAGTAGAGCCTCGCCATTCATCCAAACGACATAGATAGGCTAACAGCATCGTCGATACTCTTGGTAACCACATCAGACGCAAGCACTCACGACCAACACGACAAGCTGGAGCACGACTGACCTCAAAGATGAGCATTGCCACTCACACAAGGCGATAGTACGTACCCATGCGTTGTGTCCATAGTCCGACGAGTTGTGGATTATCCGAGGTCCATGCGCTCGGCAGGATGGTATCCAAGGTACTAGTCATGCCCAGGATGATACTGAGCCCAGACACGTTTGCGGTCATGTATCCGAGTGTAGCGGCGGCAAGTGCAATGGTAGACATATGACCAATGGAGATCACCGACGTCATGAGAATGCTGTGCTCGAATATATGCGTGCTTACGATACGTACTTTTTAGTTAGCCAAAGACGTAGGAGCCGAGAAGGAACGCGAGACGAACCCAAATACAGGCAACGCATACTTGCACAGTATTTTCGTCTCTTCCCAGATGACTGAGGGGGGGCTGCGGCTATTGGATTCAGATTCCACGCATTCGTCAACGTGAGGTGTCGGTAGAGCGACTTGAAGGAGAGGGGTCGCTTCAGACAGTGAAGCCTGCAGGTCAGAGTCTACGGAAGGTATGACATTCACAGGCCCGTAGAGCTTGGCTTTCATGGAGGGGATTTGCGGGTTTACCGAGGAATTTATGTAACACTGCCCTACAAGGTTGTGCCAGGTCAGCCATGTCTGACACAGGCACTTTTTCAACGTACTAGCGTACTGCTTGCGGGTCAGAATAAACGAGCGAACGAGGGTAAATGTGGTCGAACAGTATCTTGCCGTTGGTGGCTGGCACGCGACGGACACCCGCCGGACACCCACGGTCGATTGAGAGGACTTTGGCGAGGACCCCTGTTGCTAGACATGACCCCTGTCACCGCTTCCTTAGCCTTGTTGGCTCAGCTGTAGCGTTGAACTACCGAATCCGTTGAGGTCACACTAGAGTATCTTCCAAGTGCCAGTGTACGCAAATACCTGGAAGCCGGCTAGATGTTATCGTCAATGTCAAACTCAACGTTGAAATGTCGAGTCGCATCTGAATGTATGTCTATTTTAACGACAAAAAACTGAACGCTTGAACTCTCGACAAGATTAGTATCAGATGATCGCTCTGTTCCACCAGCCCATGTTCTATTCGCAGTCATAGCCATGTTACTCTCACCACGAGGTCATGGACGACTTCGTCCGTTTTCGTGCGCACATTCTTCGTCCCTCCGTTCCTGTTGATATGCCTTGTCAACCGCCAAGCGCGCCATTGCCTTCTCCACCTCTTCCTGCCAATCCGTCGTCCAGCAAAGGTACATATCCAGAAAGACAACCCAAGCCATTGCAATCGTCAAACCCCACCATAAACCGAGGAGATCCCAGTGATGCTTAAAGGTCAACCAGAGCCCGATCGGGAAACCGAGACAGTAGTATGCACTTGTCTATCGGTCGGTCAACAACTCCTAGCGGATGGGTCAGACGTACCTAATATTGATCATGGCACCCAATGCCTGCAATCGTTGAGTGATCCAAGTACACCGACATCAAAATCCGACGCGCACCTGCTTGCCTCGTGCTCGCAAGATGCCACATATCACAGCGTTACAGCCGTCAAATATCTGTACGAACGCCACTATAGGAAGGACCGAAGCTACGAGCGCAACGACCACTAGGGAGGGATCGGATGAACGATCTTTGTAAAAACCTGAGGTATATACTCCCACCTGGATCGTTGTTGAAGATGTATCCCCACGTAGCTCGGAATGTCAGGAGGATGGTGCTTCAGATCAACCGTCATTCCGTGAAACAAACAAAAAAAGTGTGAATGGATGCAGACCCTAAAAATAACGCAAGCAATAGGGAAAGAAGTACAGCAGCATTCGCGGCAACGCCGGCGCGAATGGCGTCCTTCTCGCCGAGGAGATTACCAATGCTTGGGAGAGGGGTCAGAAAGACATGCATCTGAAATAGGAATGCGACTAACCGAACGGAGGCTGCGGCTCCCAAAGCAAACGGGGCTTGGAAAGTGCATGAGATTGTGGTGAGCAATACGGACTGCGACGCCAAGGCTGTGGGCCCGAGTCTGAAAGACCCGTTCAGTGACGCGTTCTCATAGTGATCACACTACGCACAAGCTGGCAGCGACTGGAATCACTTGCGATGAGGCTGATTCATAACGACAAAGAAATACGCCACTTACGCCCAACAAGTTCCCAGGACCACCACTCTGATACCACCTGACCTGCACTGAGGTAAGCGAATTAATGATGGAAGATAGACGTCAGGTACGTGCCAATGCTACCCAGACTCAGCTTCATCAACGAACCCAGAGAAGTTAGACACTGCGATGAGAGAGGATGCCAAGCAGTCCGTTCCACAAAGAATATGCCATATATGATGGATGCGATAGAAATCAAACTGTATGAGATAGAGATCGCGATCGGGGCACCGACAAATCCAAGGCGGATCGAATCAGGTCCCCAGACTAAGCACATCATCAAATTCACCATATTACGGGTCAACAAGTGACTCACCAAAGAGATAATTCAGAAGGATGTTTATGGGGGCAATAAAAATGATAATGCGTGCAGGAACATCAAATAATCCTAGGGACGAGATTAGCGTCCCACAACAACCTACAGAAAACCGCCCCTACCTTGTGCTTGAAAATACCGGCTGAGAGAGTCAATCAACGCCACGCAAGATGATGGAGACGGGGCTCACCGAGATACACAGTTGAAAGAATATGCCGGAAGGCTCAAAGAAACCCACTTCAAATAGATGCCAGCATATTTTGCGACCTCTGGATCTTGTCGTAACGCTAAAAGGAGGGACTCGCCATTTAGCCAAACCGCATAGATGGGCTAACAGCATTGTGAGGATCCTGACGCTCTGGACTATCACATAGAATGCAAACACTCACAACCAATGCGATGAGTTGGAGAACAACTGGCCCCGAAAATGAGCGCTGGCATCTGCACGGGGACGTTGTACATACCCATGCGTTGAGTCCATAGACCAACGAGTTGTGGGTTATCTGAGGTCCATGCGCTCGGCAGGACAGTGTCCAAGGCAGTGGCCATTCCCAGGATAATACTGAATCCAGAGACATTGGCCGTCATGAACCCAATCGTGACTGCAGCGAGTGCAATGGTGGATATATGCCCTATGGAAATAACCGACGACACGGTGATACTATACTCGAACACATACGACCTTGCAATATTTTACTTTAGCGAGAGCGGACCAGAGCCAGAATCACATACGTACCCAAACACAGGGAGAGCAAATTTAGCAAGTGTTTTGACCTCGTTCCAGAAGAGGGACGACTCATTCGTTGCTCGCAATTCCTGGCCCTCGACGCGAAAAGCCAGAGGGTTCAGCAAAGGCGTCGTCTCCGAGGGTAACACAGCGTCTACGGGCGTCATCGCCTTTCCCTTTGTAATAAAAAGGGAGGTGAAGAGCTGCCTTATCGTGGACGTGGTAGGACGAAGTGAGAGCTGTTCCTGTCCGCAAATAGAGGCATCTTCGTTTCCACGGCGATCACCGTATTTGCCGGCGTCGTGTGTTGGAATATCAGTGCTGCCTGGATGGGCGTTGGTAGGTATATTGGCGCCTACCATTGCACGACGCCGGGCAGGAGTTAGGAAGGAAAAATGTCTGAAGTTGATAGCGACAGGGTCGGTGCTTCGTCGTCCAGTCTGATATTTATCTTGTCATCATGGGGGCTGTTTGTGACTCATGTTGAATCGCGCCTCTAGCGGCGTGAAATTGACGAGCATTACAGTGCAACCACAAAAGGAGTGGCCGACCAACACGCAGACTCTCTGTGGTCCATGTATGCTGTGCGTGATCTGCGGCGTCTGTCCATCACTGCCCGGTTCTCTTTCTGCGACCCTCCTGCTCCGTTTGCTAGCCTCTAAAGCTTGCGGGATACGTTGGCCATGGCAGTCAAGCGTGCAGGGAATCCCAGCAAGGGAGAGGCAAATGCGATCACATGATCACAATTTCATTGTTCGCGCGCTGGGCCTCGGAAACACCACCTTGTCGCTCGACGCGTAGAAATGAGAACAACCGTGGCCGACGACGACGGTTCCGAGTGGTCCTTTGAAATTTTCGATGGCGATTGTGTCAACAACGCGCCCGCAAAGTGGATCAAACAAACACCTTCAACATCCATCGCTGCCAGCGAGTGCGTGGTGCTTCGAATCATGCTTCGTTCACACATTACCAACCAAGCGTCATATCTCCACAGGGTGCCCCCGTTCTTCTTGAACGACTTCTCGGCCAAGGCTGCGGTCGCTGGAACTCGACCAACTGGTCAAGAGACAACTGAACATGCCATCGATCCACGCCGGACGCCCTCGAGCATACCTGTGGCGGAGCTGGGTGAAAAGTTGACTCTTACGACCAACCATGCAAAGCCTACAACGCTCCATCCGAAATCGTGCCCAATAATTCCTGCTCAGTGGGTAACAAGCCTCGAGAACCCGAGTAATAGTTTTCATCTATCGTCCAGTGAACAAACCTTGCCGGACAATGACCATCACGAATGGGTTCCGTTTCAAAAGATACACCATTTTCCAAGATTCCCCCCGCCCATACCACTTGCGAAAGACCCATCATCTAGTTCCTCGACACAATACGGCTCAAGCAATGTCAACGAAGAACCATCACTCCCCGTATATTCCTTCATGGAATACGAGAACGTTCCGGCTGTAGTGTATACCAAGTCTGAAAGTGAGGCCAACAGTCTCGTACAAACATTAAAGGGGTGAGACACTGTTCTGCGTTTGGCGTCCCATGTTCATTTTTTTTCACAGCCCTCTAGGTTTCGACCTCGAGTGGCGTGTCATGTGGCATCCCGGTGCACAGGAGAGGCGGACGGCCCTGGTGCAACTATGCGACCATCATACCATCTTGCTCATTCAAGTCAGTAGCATGAAAAGTATGTGTTTAGACCACTGCTGCATCGCTCATCTAAAACCGATGTCCCGGTGACAGGATTTCCTCGCAAAGTCATGGTCCGTCCGTCATCGTATAATCCCGTGATGCTGTTTTTAAAGTCTTGGCAAACGGACAGGAGATCATTGAATCTGCAAACATCGTGAAAACTGGTGCCAATATCCTCAGTAAGCTACATGGCCAGGTATATAGGACTCCCTCATAGCATCTCTGTTAGACGACGGCGAAAAGCTCTACCGGGATTTCGGCATTCGAGCCAAGGGACTCGTAGAACTGGGCGCCTTTGCTACCAAGGCCGATGTCAAGTTCAGCTCTGTTTACAATCGAGAAATCGTCAGCCTTGCCAAGATGGTCGCCATGTACCTCAGCAGGACGCTTCTCAAAGGCAAGGTGCGCACCTCGAACTGGGAGGCCGACCTTTCGCACGGTATGGTTGAATGTGAGGTCGCTGTATATTCACGTCCGACGTGTCACTGACGCCCGTTGCTCGTCGTGCTTTGTTCGTCAGACGCAGCCAACGACTGCCACTGTGCGCTCATGGTGTACGACAAACTGCAGGAGATTGCCCACCGAGACGGCAAGACGCTCGATGTATCGACGTATTCACGTCAAGTTATTCCTCCCGCGCCCAAGCTTGACCGCCACGCCTCGCTTCCAGTGCCATCGCAAATCGCCAAGGGATCAATGGGACCACCCGTACCACACTACTGTATACCCGAGCCGCCTCGACCGCAACAGCTCCGCGCGTACAAACTGTGGCACGTGGACAAGATGCCGCTCGATCAAATGTGCATGGCACTTCGGACGGGCGCTCGAGTCGAGCCGCTCAAGGAGAGCACGGTCATGTGAGTCGTTTTACGTTGTGAGGTGACCTTATCGATATTAATGAATGGCGCGCAGATCGTACATCATTGGGGCATTGCAGGCAGACCCAAGGCTGCCATTTGACATGAACGATCTCAAGGCTCTCGTGCACATGGAAGCAAGCAGCTGGCAACGACATCGACAGTGGATCGCATTACGCGAATGATTGCGATGGTCAATTCGAGGATCTTCATTTGATTTGATACCTGCCGCAGATCATGGCGATCTCGTCGAGCACTGTTGATTATCTTTTTAATGTACATCCTTTGCTTCATGGCATAGAAACCATTGCTACATGCTGTAGGCCGCGTCTAAACGAAGACTGCCAAAATCGCGTACATGAGGAAGGGAGATGCAGTGAACAGAACCCGTGACGTGGGCATCAGCGATGACGATAGCTAAAATGTGGGAGGCGCTAACTGTCGTTACTCAACGACGCATGAGACCTATCAGTAGACCGCCCAAGCCTTCCGGCGTGTCCGAAAGAACGGTATACGCCTGCAAACGTGGACTGGTATTCCGTTAGTGGCCCATAATACAAACATCGAGGATCTGCTTGCGCATCTGGTCGTCCGCAGCCTCGAGTCTGTGCCGTATGTGATGTGGGTCTTCACCTCGACAAACAGAACGCGAAAATCTCGCCTCGCGATAGTGCGAATGAGAGTAAAGACGATGTAACCAGCGATGGGTATGGACCGAGGAGCTACTTGGTAGAACTTGGAAGCGGGGAAGAGCTGTTAAAAAGGACGTTGAATGGCCTACAATACCCACTCACGTCGGTAGTAACACACTGCATTGGGGGACGAGTCAACGCCAGACGAGGTACTCCATCTCGCAGCCGGGATGCGGTTTGCTGGGTTCAATGGGATGATTGGGACGCTGTGGAAGGTCGACGACTCCGTCGCCCATCAGGTGTGCTTTCTGTAGTATCCGCCTTGTGTTATACTCCCACTTCGATCTGCCCTGGGAGAAACGAATCATAGTCATACATATCGGCCAGTGAATGTGAATATTCCATTTGACGGACTGGTGTAACGAAGCCGCATACACGAGGATGTTATAAAGACTAACATTAGCACGTGATCGTCCGATTCTGAAGCGACACTATCTATGACGGCAAACTGTACGGAAATTATCTCAAAAACCTTGAAGGCGGTGCAGAACCCCATATTATCGTGACACAGACCAGATCAAGCCTAGGATTCGTGCGCATGGTAATACAACAATCACGTCGTTTTTGCAGCCTCACGACGATGCGTCTTCAATCGGCCTACGAACGAACCGCCCGTGCTCTTGCGTATCCGGAAAAAGTACAAGCCCACAAACATGAGCAAGACCTGTCATCACGCCAGCGTCAGTCTCGTCAAAGTTCATGTTTCGCCCTGAAAAATAGAAAGACGTACGTTGACCCCGGCGAACCCGATGACGACAACAAAGTCTCTCCAGTGTTGTCCGTACGATATGTTGAAGTTTAGCTCCATGAGCTTATCCGTCGTCCGATGCGGACAAAAGGCGCACTCGGCTGTTGCGTTCGGGTTCGTGAGGTAACCGCCAGAGAGGGAGATGTAGGGATTCATGTAGGCACCGCAGGTCATCCCCGAAGGTGGCTCGATCGTGACGAACTCGGCAGGAGCGCAAGTGATCAACTGGTGGCCGAGGGCTGGGACAGGGTGGTCAGCGTGCCGTCGGCGGAGGAGAGGGGTGCAATCTCTTGAAGTGCTCACCTTGTCCCAATAGACCGCCAATAACATACGTAAGCGGGGACACCCAATACATCCATTTCCACCATCCCAGTTCAGAGTATCGCTGTAACACGCCAGTGCTATAAGTTGCCACGTCCACCAATCAGATTACCCAAATATGCCTCTAGGGGAGCACAGCACGTACAAGATGACGGTGAACGAGAACAAGGCACTGAGCAGCGTGGTTCCAACGACCGGGGTGGGAGAAATGGCGGCAGTGAATAGTCCAAAGGTGGTTGTGTACAATGGGAGTGCGATGCCGAAGAACAGGTACGAGAAGCCAGCACGCGAAGAGTCAAAGCCAGAGGTCCAATACCAGCAAAAAAAGAGTAAAGATGACCCGAGGGCGTTCCACGGGAGCTCAGTCAGGATCTGAGACACGAGAAACGCCGACCAGGTGTACATCTTCGAAGGACCCTCCCGGACCTCAAAGACTGTTCGGTTTGCGATACACTTGCTTTGCATCTGCTGTGCCATAGTGACGGTGAACACCGTTGCCATATACACCGACTTAATTAAGGGACATTAACCGATTCTTCGCGTTCAGCATGTCACGGAAATAAGCACGTACGAAGAGTTTGTCCTGACAACCCTGCAGAGAGTTCTTCGCGTCGAAGAATGTAAATCCAATGACCATCCCGGAAATAATGGATACAGCCAGTTTCGAATAGATGTACATCGGATTTCGCCAGCAACACGCAGACCCACGTTGGGTGAGTGCAGCAAGTTGCTTCATCCAAGTGCCTGCAAACTCAGAGTGCGTCCCGATGCTCACCGCAGGCCGAGATCGCCCCTCTTCGTGAATGCGCTTTATATCCTTTTCCATATCCGTTGCTTCGGGGGATTCCTTCCAGATCTGGTTCCAGTCAGTGGCACATACGGAGGTCGCGCCAGCTCCGATGACGTCCAACACGTACTCCGCTCTGTGATGTCCAGACGAGTACATTGAGGTACTCATCCACCGTTGCGAATGAGACCACTCACGGATTCGCGTCTTCAGCACAACAAGGTGCTCCATTTCGTTCAAAGTACTTAATTATCGTCATCGACCTCTCTCCGATATCGCCAAAATACACTGTTTGACCACCCTTGCGAAGCAACAGCAACCGATCAAAGACCTGGAAAAGTTCGCCCGAGGGCTGATGGATTCTATGCACACCCATTCGTTATGGACTACCCCAACGCAATGCGCATAAATGAACCCACGTGCAAAGAATGGCTTGCCCGCTGTCAGCGAGTTCACGAAGGAACTTCACGATAGCCCAGGCAGACTGGGAGTCAAGGCCAGTGGTGGGTTCGTCTAGGAACAATAATAACTTTGGCTAATTCGTTTTCTCGTCAGCCAATCGTGGTCACGGTACAGGTTGGGAAGGATCCTACCTTGGCGGCAAGCTCAACAGCGATAGTAGTGCGTTTCCTGTGCTCGGCACTAAGTGAGCCAACGATGGCATCCGCATGGGCTTCCAAGCCACACATCTTTAAACACTTGTCGATGCTGATCAACCCGGAAATCTGTCAAAAGCAGCAGAGATTGAATGTTCATGAATACACACTAGGCTTCCTTCTCAGCCATCGGAACAGATGAGGGCTGTCGAAGGCTGGCTGAAAACAAAAGGGCCTCGCGAACGGTCGACTCTGGAAGGTGAGTATCCATCTGCTGAACGTATGCCGTCTGCGCCTGGAAATCTGCCGGGAGCGCATGTCCATTCACCAAACGACCGCCTCGCACGACTCCGATTGAGACGCGTTGAGCGAGTACATTCAACAACGTCGTCTGTGCAGTCATGCGATGATCAGCGCTGATTTTACTATCAAAGGGAGATGCTTGATTCCGTACCTTGCCTGCACCCGACTCTCCCATCAATGCCGTCAATTTTCCAGGAGCGACGTAGCCAGAGACACCACCTAGTAACTTACGCATCTCCCCTCCAGACACAGGGACCTCAAATTCGATGTCTTTCCATGAAAAGATGTCGGGATGCCCTAAGTTTCCTGACTTGAGATCATTCTTGTCAGTGGCGACCGATTCACTGCGCTCATTCGGAACATCGCCTAGTACTACTTTTTCTTCGTCCACAGTTTGATGGACTGGTACGCAGCTACTCCCCTCCTTGTAAAGTGTCACTGTCGTATCCCAAGCGGTTTGCCTATTATATTGAGTAAAGAAGAGCAGGATCGCCAGGAAGCCGAAAGCGAATATTCCCAAGATCCCCAAGTTCTGTATGACAATAAAATATCATGCACACGGTATGCAGCAATCGATCACGCACCCTCCAAAGATTCGAATAGGAGTACCCAAAAGATAGGTATGTGTATGCGTCCCCAGACACAGTCGCCTTACCAGGCTGTGATCCAATGGTAGTACACACCTGGTGCGTAAGCGTAGCATTTTCATATCCTGGGCCCGATGGCACAAGCGTAGTACATATCCCATCAATGGTATGGAATTCGCTAACCATCATGGACTCAAACGCATAGCGGAGGGGCTGTGAAGTAGATAATGAGCACGTCGCAAGAACAGAACAAAGGACGTGTTCGCATACGCACATTTGTGTAGGTAATCCATCTGAGCACTACGTTGATGTTACCTGGCGGAATGGAATAGCCAGTGTACATGACCAGAGGCATTACAATCACTCCAGCTATCGCCACGGCGCCGGCATCGCTCGTGGAAAAGGCTGCAACAGCCCTAAAGCAGGCCTTCATAACAAATGTCACCATCAAGGCGAACACATAATATGTACTATATGGGTCTTGAGCCAGAGTAAGGTAATAAATGAAAAAGGACATAACCCACAAGAATTGTTGCACGGTTCTTTGCAAACCAGCCAAAAAGTAAAGAATAACCGACATGGCGCCGAGAGAAACCAAAGTGATTGGAATGTCGACAATAGTGTGAGCAAGACTGTCAATGAATGGGTAGTACAGTGCGGCCTTCTGATGCCGGCGGACAATTAGGCGCTGAGAAAAGAGGGCAGGAATCTCAGCCATGGTCCCGAATCCACCGCAGAACAGGGAGCTGTAAGGCATGAAATTTAATGCACTTGCACTAGTTCACGACGAGAGACTCGTACAAGAAAAGAACGCTGCCCAGCGAAAAGTATGCAGATGTGTTATCGCCAGTTTTAAGGAATACAGTCCCCATGAAAATAGCCTGGAAGACCTGTGTTCTACAATCATTTGTCACTGATTTATGTCCAGCGAACAAAACAATTGAACACACACCCTACTTGGACGGCCTGCGTGGCTCGGTCACCATTCAAAATTTGCCATCGCCGCCGCATTACAGCCCGGACCTGCATCGATATTGAAAGCATGTATGACTGGCTGTTTGGTGCATGTGTCGCATGCTCCCTTACGGCACTTGCCTCATAGGCAGTCTTCAGCTCAGGCTTATTGACATACAGGTTATGGTATGACTCGATCGATGTCCGATTTAGCTGCCCGAGACTAGATGCTGTGAAATAAGACGCCATCTCGTCTGCCGTGCGTGGCACGACACCCTCCATTCCACGACGGATCGTCCTGGCATTAGGATCTGTCGCTGTACAACAATCGTCAACACATCAATCACCAAAAAAAAGGATCCCCGAGACGCACAGGCCACTAAAAAGTCAGGTGTCGTTTGCCTGTTCTGTGGCTCGTATCCCATGTCCATGAAATATTGCCTCGCTTCTTTCGCTGGCCCAAAGTATGTCATCCTTCCCTCGTAGATCAGGCATACTTTGTTGAACACGTCAAACAGCTGCTGTCCAGCTTGGTAGATCGAAACCACAGTCGTTACCTCGGCGCTGTCTGTCACGGTACGAAGTGCTCGAATGAACTCGAGCGCCGTGGATGAATCCAAACCTCTCGTTGGACTGGACACATCAAGATGAAATTTCCTTGCGTGAAAATAAACCAGTACATACCTATCCCAACATACGAGCTTGCCTCGTGCAGACATGACCTCTGCAAGTGACACTCTCTTCTTCTCACCACCAGAAATGCCGCCGATAGCGGCATCGCCCACGACAGTATTCCTGGCATGCTCAAGCCCAAAGATGTGTATGAGCAGTTCTGCTGTATGTGTCGCACGAGTCATTCGTGATCGGTGGTCCCCTCGGTGGCTCTGGGTTCTCATCGTAGAGGCGAACTCGAGCGTTTCTCTGACGGTAAGGGTAGGAAAATGGTTGTCGTCCTCGGGGCAGTATATAACATCGCCACGGTACCGTTTCTCGATCTCGACTGGTGTGAGTGAGTCATAGAAAACATCACCGAGAACGGTACGATAGTCTTTACGGTGGTTGGCGAGTGTTTTCAAAAAGGTACTGCACCCAGAACCAGGACGACCCAATACGACTTATCCCCGAGGGAGTTTTGTGCGTAAGCTGAGATGAAGGAATGAGTAGTGAATGTACGCACGGAGCATCTCTCCCGGAAGGACAACACCGTCGAAGCCAGAAATAATATCGCGAAGTGGGGGATGGCGCAAGGTGTTAATGTGTCTCATCACCATCCGAGGGTGTAATAGCGATGCTAGATTATGCTGAACAGCTGCACCACCGCCCGATCCCACGACGCGTAGGGCTCTGAACATGACACCTAGCTTACGCGTCCGGCCGCTATCCTCACTGGACTCATCACTATTGAATACGAGGATGAGTTCCCCGGATATGACGACGAGGAGCGAAGTAGACGTACTCCCTGACAAAGTCCTTGATCAACACCTCTACGTTCAACACATCCGTGAAATTAGCGGAGAACGCATGCTGTGCCATCTGATTAGGCTCCTCAAGCTGTGCATCAACCTTGGATAGAGATGGCTCCGACTTCGGTAAGTCGGGCATGCTTCAGTGCAAGGAAGGATGGCCAGTGACGAACGGCTTGGTTGGAAGTTGAAAGGGGGGGTGCGCAGCTTGGATTTAGAGCCGCGTCTGAAGCAGTCATGCTACATATGCTGCTGGCACCCTGAAACATATCTTGGGTACGATGGTTGATATCAACGTCGGAAGAATAAGCCCTTCGGGCCGCCACGTAAAACCGAGGACACAATACTCCGAGTCATATCCAAAATCAAATAATTTTTCCATTCCTATCTTAAATACTTCCAGTAAGGACTTAGAGTTTCATAACTTGATCGTACTGAATATAAATAGAATAAATACTGACTTATTCGGTGTGATTAAGTTGTTGAGACTCGAACATAGTGAAACTAATGTTTAAGACAGACATTATTTTAGAATCATTTTGTTTCTAATATTTGTACATGTGTGTCTTTAAAGCTTCACGCACGTGTCGCTCTCTGGCCAGACATGCCCCCGACATCACACTCCAAGGCTGCTTTTGCGCGGTAACCTAGTCGCCACTAGCAACCCCCTCGCTTAACCTATCGATGTAGCACCGCCGGCTGAGTCTTGAACCTAGGTGGATCACACACTAGTTGTGGACGGACACTGCGTGTTCTTGCTAACTCAAGTTGGCGTTTGCTGGGTTGTCGTGGCACGGATGTTTCAGAACTTGACGCACCACGCGGAGAGTACATGCGGGTTGCCCGTAACACCAGGCTCCATCTGGGCTTTAACTAGAGCCAGCCCCGGGCGATTCTTTTTTACAGGCTATAGCAGAACCTCCACACGTTAGTCGGCAGCTGAGTCCATAGCTCAACAAAATGTACTGCAGTACAGTGACGCCAGCCTAGGCGGCGACCTCACGAGTTATGGGGCTTCAAGCTTAACTTGCGTGCCTGACAGCACCTTGGACTACCCGCTCAACTGGAGACGTGTCATCGTGCTCAGTTGGCGGCCCCGTTTGTCATGCGGATTAAGTCGGGGGTTCACGACTTCATCGGGAAGCGCGCCCGTACGTCGATACCGTCTCACTTAGAATTGGTCCCGAAATTTTGGTTTTACTGCAGGGTTATCTGGCTCCGCTCTCGCACACCAGCATCGAAAATGACCGGGCTCCCTGTGCCGCTACCCGATCAAGATATGACTGTCGACAAGCGCAGCGGAGAGTCCAACGACTGCTTGCAAGAAACTCTTAGTCACACCGGAGGAATGTATGAAAGTCGAAGCGGCCGATTAAGCTGATAGCGCCATCCATAGCGGCGAAAGATTCACTGCGGAAACAAGTTTTTAGCCGGAGACCAAGTGGATGTATATAGGTTGATAATCTGGATTTATGTATCTGGGGCCCACGGGCATGGCTTACAGCAGGCGAAGCTCCAACAGACCATCACTATGGCACCGGCCTTGTTTGCCGTCGCCATCACTCTGCCCTCCTGCCTCTCCTGCCTCTCCCTCTCATCACACCCATCTCGTCTCACCTCATGTGAGGATGATTTATCTGCACGCCGTCGCCATCACCCTGCCCCTCAACCTAGTCTGACGACCAGCAACCCAGTCCAATCCCACATTTTCTGCACAATGCCAGGATCGAAGAAACGTAAAATTTCCGGACTCAGCGGCATTGAGCTGGAACTGGCGTGTAACTCGTTAAAGAAGCTTAGAGAAACGGTAGCCATCACCGGAGAAGATAATGACGGTCAGGCGGATACCACTGAGTGACTAGAAGATTTCCTGCAAGGTCTTATTCTCTAGGGACACTCACTGGCAGCTTCTCGAGCACAACCAAGGAAACCCTCTCACAGTTCAACATTAAGCTCCTATCTGGGCTCAGACTCAAGCGCGGTATAGAAGACCTTGTTGAAAGGAGCAAGCTCGTTGGGAAAGACGAGATTTGGTCATCTTCAAACTTCCATAGCCACCTGGCTAAGCCGGAAAACCTGGTCACAAAAGCGGTATGGTCAATCACGCATCGGCTCCTTCATACTGACTCGCAGTGCTCCACCGTGACTACTAGAACGAAACAAGTGCTCGTGTATGGATTGATGCTTTTTTTTTTCGCGCATCCAAGATGATTCCACGGGGTTCCCACATGGTTCTAAATATCGAGCATATCTGGCATCGCAGACTACACGGCTATTGTAGCGAAAGACCATGATGCGGGTAAGATTTTGTGATTATTTATGGTTTCGAGGGCTTATCCAGCTTGTAGATGCATATCACGACGATCCACGTGTCGCAACAGCGCGTTTGCTCCGAGCCGGCTTCTTTGTCACGGAAGCCAAGTATGAATTCTTGCCCAAGTACATTTCCCAGGCATTATGTGAGTTATACGCAAGTGGCAAACAACTTCAGTAAGCAGAACATTTCGCTGAACATACCCGTGTCTGAACTGCACTTTGACAAGTCAAGATACGGTCCGTGGGGCCCTGACTAATGGCCATGATCGGAATTTTATCATTCTCTCCTTTGATAAAGCTGGTCAAGGAGCCTCGTACAAGATCTCTACCACCTTCACGTGTCCCATGATCGTTTCTCTGAATGAAGCACGTATACCGTAAGAACCTTGGCCAGACGCGATTGCGGGTATTCTATCCCACTGGGTAAGATAATTAGTTGAGTGTTAGTTCGATCGATCGACCAACTGTCCTTGTAGGTTCAGAGAAGCTTCGATGATATTGATGACGATGATTGGCTCGAGGTTGCTAACGGTTGAATAATAATAGTTGACGTTCGATCCAGCAGCAGCAGCGAATCCGTCTTGTCATCACAGCTTGCAGTGCGGGGCAAGGATGCCCCACCTCTGCCCCCTTCGCATTGACTTTGTACGTCTACCGACCGTGAGAGGTGAATTATATTACACGGACGATATCAAATAAATATACAGATATCAAGTTTTTAGGACCTGACCAAGTCAAAGCTTCCCCTCTCGTACGCCTGACCGTCTCCATGTTATTGTATGCCAGTCTTGTTCGGAACAACGTGCTCCTCCCCTCCCCAGCAACGCTACCAGCCAGTGGCTTGTACGCCTCAGCTGCCCCGCACTTGCACTTTTCTATTGGCATAGCCGGGTGGTGCCAAACTACTTGACGTCCAGGGCTTGCAATCAGGACCAGTGTACATCTTTGGGTAAACATCGTTCAGCGCTGGTAGACAGAGAATGGAACTGGGGAGGACGCACCATGTCGACATTCTCGATGGGAAGACTAGCAGATTCGTACAAGAATAAGAATACGACGATTGCGCCGAGCAAATTCCAAGTCGAGTGTAAAGGGGTCAATGAGTCATCGAAAGCAACGAAGCTCTGGGACGTACAAGCAAAGACAAACCGTAATAGAACTATATGTTCCTACCATCATGGGCATTGTTCAGGCTTCAAGCCACATCCCGGCCCCTCGTCAGCCAGTCTTCAGCGTGTTCGATCCCTCCAGTTTGACCGCATCCCGTACGTTCGTCTACCACTTTTGGTCTGTCGATCACAAAGGCCCGGGAAACTTCCCATGTTGTCATATCCCAGTGCCCGCCTGCACTCATTGCCACGCCTCGCGATAGCTAGAGCCCCACGCACCAACGCCACGTCCTGACGACTCCTGCACACATCGACACGAGACGCCTGCCAAGTGCGTGTCCGAGCATACAATTTGACCGCAAATAATTTGACTATGCGATTAAGCGCATCCAAGAGCCGCCATGTACACGCACTGTCACCCATGTATCAATCAAACGATATATGCGGCCCGTATACAGTAGCCAATTTGGCCCGGTTCACAGCGACTTGAAACCTTCTAGATCTGCCAGCAATATCAGTGCCGCGGCGTCACGTCGCCTCGAGACGAGTAGCACATTCGTGTATCGGTCCGCCGTCGACAAGTCACTGCATAGGCGCTGCATGGAGTGACGGCCGATTATTACCGTGACCGCGCCAAGATTCTCGTTTCGGCTAGCACGACCTCAGGTATGCCCGTTGAACATACGCACCGAGGATGAAGGAAAGAGAGTCGACCACGAAACAAAAATATTTGTACATTTTTTTTGGGAAACGCGATCTCGGCATACTGAGTGACAGAAACGAAGGTCATACTCGCGGTACCAGCGTGATCGGGTACGCGTCCACGCCAGACGGGCTCGGTGTATGTGAATGCGGCTGTGGCTCTGATGGGGACTGAGGCCGAGATGTGGGCGTGGACCAGGATGGGCATCGAGAATGCATTTCTGATGGTGGTCTGATCCCGAATCCGTCCACGGAGCTGGCTACAATATTCGGACAGGCGTACTAACCGCCAAGGGATTGGATGAGTCCCAAGTCTGATTCATGCAAAAGACACAGACCTCGTCGTTATCGACCAACTCGCGTAACAGTAGGCGGGAGTTAAGTCTACGAGCCATAATCAGTACTAGGGTATGATAAATAAAGACCCTGTTGCTCACACACCCAGGAACGAATTCAAGTAACCTAGAAAAGGCACTCGTTGAGAGTTCTGTAGAGCGAGAGAAAGAAAGAGACGTACACTGACTCATGAGAATATATGGTACTAGGAACGCACCGTTCGATGGACAAACCAGAAACTGAAGTAATGTTCTATCCGTCAGCACCGGTCTCCGTATCAACACGAGGGGCCTACCAGTACTAGGAAGACAGTCACATCGATGCTAAGGAGGGATGCATGAGCTCTGGGCTACACAGCGTGTCAACCACAAAGGGTACCTTGTCAACAAACCAACGTTGACAACCAGAATGGTTAACCTCGTGATCAGACCCCCTAACCTGATGCAGCTATTGGTGTTATCCAGCTTCCCAGAAGACAAGACTTACCGCCCAATGCCAGTTTTCGACTTGTGGAACAGGTATGCTTGCGAGCCCGCGATTAGGAGATCGCAAGCTATCGAAGAAAGATAGAAAATGAGTGCGGTGAGCTAACCAAACGAGTTCAGGCGCAGGCGAAGTAATGATCCATGGTATGAGTCGGTATATAAAAATGGACGACGGAGGACTGACATTTGTTCCGCGCGTACTCTCCCATTCCGGAGTGATTACACTGCGCATGAGGCCCTGATGAGAAATGGCAGGGAGGTGCAAGTGAATAACGTACGTCTCTGCTAACATAGCTTGAGGGCTATCATAAGCACGAATGTACGCTCGAGGGCAAAGCATACCTCCACCAAAGCCTAAACGAAACTCAGCTGAATCCACTTGAATACGTCGTATGCTACTGACCTAACGCAATGAACGCCAATACAATCTACATACAACGAATTCATAGGCCTGTGGAGCATGATCGTATGCCACTTACGATCGGAACAGTCAACAACCGGTTGCAAAAACTCACTAAAGGACCAAGTGAGAGAAAGCTCGATTGTCTGATGTGCAGTACTCACGCCTCCAGATGCGATATGCATAAGCCCTCGTGAGAACTGACGTCAAGACCTTCCCGCGAGATCCAGGCAGCGGATTCACTCACAGTTGCACTCCAAACGCGATCACTGACTGGCCAATGCCGAAAATCACAGTCAAGAGTGAAGTTGAGGAAGGTTGCTTACAGAAACACCCATCGACGCCTACAGGCATGATCCTCGCAGATCAGAAATACGAACGCGTCGAAAAAGGCGCATACACGCACCTCGAAGGACCTGTCAGTACGTCAGGTGACGATGTGAATCCGCAAATCATAAACGCTACGAAAACCTTACGATGTAACATAGCCCGACATGACGATATCCCCAGCCCAAACGATGGTATATTGGTATATTGACGCGGACACAAGCACGATTTGAGCTGTTCCAAGAGTACTGGAAGTGTAATGAGTTCCTTTCCGAAAATATTTCTCGATAAAGATGGGCTACCTTAGGAATGCGACCTAGCGGGGGACAGAATGAGTTTGAGGAGTACGAAAGAGAACGGAGCACGGACCAGGAACTTTGTGTAGCGGCTGTCATTGGGGAACGAGCGGAAATAGTACCACGTCTGCGCCAAGGTGAAGCCGAACAACCTGCGACGAGTGAGATTTCCTCTGAGGACCAGTAAAGCACCAGCATACAGGCAACAGAGAACGACACCTGGGGCATGTCAGCGGTTACATTTTGAGATAAAGCTGTCGACTTGCCCAGAAAATGCGATGCAATCAGTGGAATAGTACGGGACATGAGGGAAGGAGAGGGAGGAGGAAAGAGAAGAGCGACAGAGGTGTTAAAGGCGGCGGTCCTGTGCGATGTACATGCCGCGCTCTGCGGAGTTGCTTCGAGGACGATAATCGAAGTGTCAATAAAAAAAAACACCGCAGATCGCTGCGCAAAACGACGCGTCCAGACACGGACCACGGGCCAGCACATACGCCCCAGACCTTGCCGTAGGTAATATTCCGCACCACCCGAGCATGTTATTATGCCCGTCCCACAGCAAAAAGGCTGTCCGATAGGGTTGCAGCAGAAGCTCGAGGATAGCTTGACATCGCAGGTGAATCCGCCGCCGAAAAGGTCGAATTAGGCACTCCATAGTACAAATAGAGCCTGCTCGCGAGTTCTTGCTATCATCGTCCGATAGTTAATAAGGCATGAGGGCTACACAGCAGGCAGGACTCAAGGGGTACCGAGGGCGATTTAAAACACAAAGACGGGAAAGTTAATATAAGCAAGGGACAAATGAAGGATGTGGTGCCGTGGCAGGTGTGCTAGCCGTAACCCAAAAGGAACGTGAGAACATAATGCCATATCCGCAGCTCGTAGGGATCATCGGGACCATTGCAGGTCGCGCCTGCCAATGCTCTGTCGAGATGTCCATTCGGTTCGTGTCCGTTGGGGGCTCTTCAAAGCTTCACCCTCCACTCACATCATGATTGAGATAGGTACGCTCGGAATGAGCCGATTGTGGTCACTGCTTAATCAGCCAGCCCTACACAGCACAGC
>JBBPLV010000219.1:0-26941 GCA_038089975.1 Boletellus ananiceps | reverse complement strand
TCCACTTCGACTGAGACCTCATAGCAGACCGCCAGCTGAACAAGTCTGTCTCTCTCGTTTCACACACGTCCTGGAACTCACTACGCTCAGGCATCGTCATGTCTTACAGACTTTCCCTCTCGATCTACCAGGGCAATCCTGCTCGCGGGTACTTCCGCATCGTTGAGCAGACTGCCAATGTCGGCGGCAATTGGTCTGACACGGATGGCATCCGGACGCTCACCATCGAGACTAGTGGCAAGTCCGGGGTCGTTCGCTTCGTATCGGACAAGGGTGAAAACATCACCGTTGCCGTCGGCGTGCACAACTACAAGCGCTGGACTCACATCCTGCCCGACCTCGCCTCCACCGTGACGGCTCAACAGGTCAACCCAGAGTACTACGATGACAGTAAACGGTCTGAGTTCTTGTGGAAGCAGTTGGCCGAGTACAGCGTCACCAGTGCCGCTGGAACCAAAGTTCAGGTCAGGTTCACGGTTGCTGAGGGCAACGACCTCAAGGCCGACGTCATCTTTAGCTAAGTGAGTAGTTCACCTCTCGTCTATCAAATCCATGCAGATGCCCACGTTTCGCAATCAGGTGTTCATCTTACGAGGAGGATTGATTTCTGAAGTGGTGTGTAAGTTAGTAGTTGTGGCCGAAGGAGGAAAAGCCAATGTTGTCCATCATTGTGCTATCTGTAGTGGATGTCTTGCGAGCAATTGTACACGTCTTTCAATAAGGCTACAAGTATGTACGTTGTCCGAATTGCAAATGCCCATTTGGTGTGTCTGGCATGTTCCTTGTCCTCAGCCAAAAATATCGTCCACCCAAGCCTTCCCGTTTCTGCAGATTGAATGTCTCACTCTGCCTCTAATGGTTCTAGATGAGCAATCTATCACCGCGCTGCGCAACAATCATGTCGATGATGTTGGTAGTAGTCACATTGCATTACAGACTCACCGAAAAAGCCTTTTATACGATCTCCTTTCTTTCTACATCGATCTCCATCATGTCGAATGAATCATTATCATCTTCCATCATCTCCGCCTTTTCCTTCTCCGACCCCCCATCCAGTCCGCTGTCCGCAAACGCCATCACAGAAACTCCACGTTCTGGATCGCTGTATACAGGCGGCAGCGACGAATGCAGACCGAAACCGGAGTCGATCCCAAAGCAGCTGTCGTCGCCTGTTCTTCTGCGCGGGACGTGGGTGTCGCGGTCGTACAGTATGCGCACGTTCAGGATGAACCGCGGCGTGAGTGAGAACACAGGCACGCAGCTGACCACCGACAGAGCGCTGTACCACCACGACTTGCCGGACGACAAAGATACATCGTGATTCTGAAGGTTTACGAGGCCGAAGAGCAGCATGCTGTTGTTTGGTGTCGCTGGTGAAATTTTGGAAAAGAAAAGGAGATAACACGTACATGAAAAAGTAAACGATGCCCTCCCTGAAAAACAAAGTTATGTACCGATTGGTCTGCCATTGTTTCGTCACTTTGTACATCTCGAATGACCCCATCGCGAACTTAGCGGTCACCAGTAAGCAAGACAGGGCGGCAGGAATGATGGGAATGAGGGCGTCGTCGATCCAGTGGGACAGTGGAAGGTTTTCGACGCAATATGTGCGGCCCAGTATGGTCACAACTGGATATCCAGGTTTCTTAGCATTTTGTGCTTCACATCAAATTGGCCTGTGCTCACCCGCCGTGTTCTCGGGAGTGCTGGAAATTGCAGCTACGACGATAGTAAGAATGACTTCTGGGATATAAACACTAAGAAGGACGAGGAGGATTATCCTCGATTGTGCGTATATTGCCCACACGCGAAGAATCATCACCACTGGTTAACCAGGATCAACTTGTCGGTGAGAAAGATCATCACAAAATGAGACTCACCATCGGTGGCGACAAGAAGCACGATAAATATGAATTGCGCCAGAGTGAACAGGGTATGGCCTACGGGAAAAGATGATGCGTTGTGATGGGAAGTACATGACGTTAAGAAATGCACTTACATCCACCTGAACATTCTAGCCACCCGCCACGGAAGCAGGAACAAAACGGCACACACGTCTATCAGGTTCGAACACGCACCCTCAATTACAGGATCGCAACATCCGATCAAAAGATCACGTCACCTTATCAGATACAACGGTGGTACCCTTGTCTGGTTAAAGAAATTTGTCGGTGGCAGTTACACATTTCGAATCCTTTGACGTACAGAACGGTGCAGCTCTAAAAACACGTCGCCCCGTTTTGGCGTAAGCGTTTTTCGGCACGTGATAGAGTCGACTTGCTTACATAGCACAGCAACATCCGAGATAACGAATCTACGAAACACGTCTGAGCATGCAACCCGGTGTTGAAGATATGGACAACGTACGAGGACAAACAAGGAAGATACCCATGTCCAGCGTTGTTTCTGGGATCTCATCAGGAACGCTTGATCTGACGGAATGCGTTGTTCAACAGACCCATATATATTCAACCTGTCAATGGTTCTGTCAGCCAGAGAACGAGATAGACAGGCACGCGTGATACGCTACCTCGCTCGAAAGGGTAAGGACTGAGTTGTTGATATAGCACAGATTCGTTCGGTCAACGTGACGAGACGCATCATAGGGAATTTTACTTACCGTAATCGTACGCGACCGCAATGGCAATCGCGACTGTAGTTCACAGGATGAGAAACGAGATCCACCATAACAAACTTTACTGAGAATTACGGGACACGTAGCTGGCCTGCCGGGTGACTTCTGCCGCAAGGAGCTCCGTCGACATGGTGTATGATGTAGTGCCGGATTACGAAGGGAATGGATGGTGGAACACAGGTACGCCACGGTGCACAGAGCCAATGAAAGGAGTGTGTAAATGGGGTGACTGGTATCCGCTTTCCAATGCAAGCACCGAGCTTTTATGCTTTTATAGCCTCCCAGAACGTCCGATACACTGGATGTGGCCGATAAGATGCATTGATGGTGAGAGGATAGGACACTCCTACTAGGAAACTGCCTTGATGAAGAGCGTTCCTGGTTTCGCCGCATGTTCGACCGGACGGCTCCAAAGTATCGTCCTTGTTGTTACGGCAAGTCGTCTTCGTATCTGACGATCGGCTCTACTTGCGAACTCCCTGGCGGGTGGCGCTGGAGGGCACATCCGGAGAGGGTGTGGCGGTTGGAAGGGATGGCTTGCCATTATACCCGTCCTTGGAGGCCTCCCTGTCTCGGAGGGAGGGCTGCCAAGTGACTCAATCTGGTTTGCTGTACACAGATACTATGAGGATTGGCAATGGCAGGCTGTGGACAAGCCAAACAGCGCTCCAGGCGGAACTTGTCTGGCATCGAAATATTTCAAGATCTAACAAGTCACGTCGCATTGTGTTCTGGAGAGTCATTTGGAATTGAAGCCATGCAAGAGAAATAGAATGAAAGCCGAGTCCGAGATTGATGCTGAGAGAAAGAGAGAAGAGAAGAGTGCGTGCGTGCGCATGACTATCTGTGGGTTGTACGTATAGGGAATAGGTCGCAGGGGCAGTGTATCATCGAGGGAGGGAAAACAGCGCAGGAGGAAAAAAGAGAGCTACAACGAATGTTCACCGACATATTCATATAATAAAGAGGGGAAAAAACATCAGCATCCTTAAGGCGACTGGTAACTTGTACGCTAGATCCAATGGGGTCCATTCTGCGCGCCCATCCCTACCTCGCGAAAAACAAAGACAACACTTCGATCAGCAAGCGGTTTCAGGTGTGATTCAACAATACTCTGTCGATAGCAGAGTTGATCGTCGCTTTCCTTGGTGTGAGGTCCATCCCAAACCGCTCCTCGAGCAACCTTCTGATCTCCCGCTTTGTCACCGTATTCAAATCTGCCGTCCTCAATATGTCCCCAACGCCTCGCTCGAGTTCCACATCACTTGGTGCGCCGGGGCCATAATCCACTATCTGTGTCGGGCTCTGCGGAGGCGGTAGGTCAAAGTAGTTTGTCGGTGGTCGTGAACCAGCCCCCATAGACTGCGAGGCATACAGCAAGCCTACGTCACTCAGGGGGCGCAGTTGTGACATGGGCGTACCACGGCCAGATTGGTACCCAACGGGAGCCAACACGCCGAATTGTTGCGATGGCGCAGGAGAGTGGCTGCGAGGTTCGTAGAATGTCTCGTGTCCGTACAGCGAAGTAGCCCGAGACTCGGGATAGCCTTCCTTGTATTGGCGGCCAGGAGGTACCCAAGAACCGATCGAGTGATTGGACTCCTTGTCCCACAGCTCGTTCTCGTAATCATTCCATGTCTTGAGAGGAATCGCACGGGGATCAAACTTGCCTTCATCCTGCCGAACCACCACGTTAGCAGCAATCCTAGATCCCAGAAAGCGAGTCCAACGTACATGCATAATCAGCTTCTTACCAGACTCTCCCAACACGATACGCGTTGCACCCCACGAGAAGTCATCCATACGCCAGAATGAGTAGATCGGCAGCAAGAATGAGAAGATGGGAATAGCAAGAATATAGAACACCATCCATCCAATCATGTCCCATTTGCGTCGAAGGATAAAAACGAGAGCTTGAAGACCGTACACGGCTGCAATCATGACGAGCGAAATAACAGGAATGGCCCTGCCCTCGGCAGCAACAGAAACGATCAAGTAAACGATCTGTTTTGTCGAGGCGTAAGCAACACGCGCACACCCAGAGCGGCCCGGTGGTACTCACGTAGGCAACAGTGACAGGCTGAATCAACGTCGACACCAAATCCATCATGACGATAAACCTCATTGAGAAACAACAGAAACCACAAAGTTGATCCAAGAACATCAATTCTCCCAAGTTATGAACCGTAGAGTTGATCCAACGACGACGTTGCGAGAGAAGAATCTTCCAGTCGTCCGGTGCCACGGTGTGTGCATGGGCGTCTCGGATAAACTGCGTCTTGTGCATAGGGAAGTGCTTTAAGAGGAGAGTTGTCAGGTAGCGATCCTCTCCGAGGTGCAGCAGGTTCTTCATGTGCAATGTGTCGACGCGGTTCTGGGAATAGTCCGAAATCATCTGATTCGAGATCAATAAAGGCTTCTGAGTGTCGGCAGTACGCAGTCGGAAAAGCGTGAAACAGCCGGGCAAACAAGTAACGGAACCGAAGAGAGACTCGAAAGCCTTGGCCATGTGATGAGAGATGAAATATTCGTAGACCTGCATCATCGTGATGATGGACTGCTTCGCGTTTGCCAGCGTTGTCTCGCCGCAGACCCCGAGCACTTTCTTATCGTGAACCATGCTACCAAACGAGCATCAGCGGACAGAAGCTGCCAATGCAAAACAGACTACGACGTACGCAGATATCAACCTGTTCAGGGAGAAGGGGTCCACTGTAGTGTCAGCATCAATGGTGAACAAGTACTCGTAGAACGACGGGTTGACTCCGATCACATTCTTGATTTGGTGGTACATTTCCAACTCCAACGGATTCATCGGGGAATTGAAATGGACCTATTTCAACGTTGTGCTTCAGTCGTTGTCCGATCGAACCCTGAGTACAAACGCACCTTGTTCAAGAAGTGCATAATCACCATCTGCGAGTCTCGCTTGCCTCGATTGCCAGGGCGGGACCTTTCAGTCGGCTTACCAACCTTGACAACCACGAGATAAGGCACGACGTGACCAGCGACTTCATACAACCCAGAGTACACCTTGCCCATATTATGCTGCCTAGCACCTTCACCCAAAGACACGAAGCTCAGCGGTTCGGGGTCGTAGTTTGGATCTCCACCAAGGATGTCTAGCACAATACGAGGTGTAGGTCGGTCGTTGCCAGAGCCGATGATGTTGCCATCGCAGACAACGAGGATCAGTTTCCGCTTATCATCGTACTTGAGCTGCGCAAGCGAGTCGATGGTACGTCGCAACGAAATCTCTCCTTCGGTGTAACAAGGCACTTGACAAATGACGAATTTATCGTGGTCCTCGGGGGCACGGGGGGAACCAAAGTTGATAGATGCGATGAACTTGAACGCGATGATACTGACCATCATGATCGACAGCGCGAGGAGAATGTACTGCGAAAAGAGACACTGAGGTGAATTACGATTGTCAACCATACCGATGAGAAATAGGTTTCGTAGGCAAGTCTTTTGGGCGTCCAGCGTGCCAGAATCCATGTTGAGCCCGTTTATCAACTTCGTGAGGTCCCGACCGGCATTGTACTTGAATACATTGATAATATTGCTGTCCATGAATTGTACATCCGTGCCTGAAGGTGCCTGTTCACCGCTCGGTGCCTGAACAGAGGGGCCATAGTTGATATAGTTGGTTAAGTCGTAGACGAGTCCGTCGTAGATCCCAATGCTGTGTTGTGAATTTGCCATGCTAGATATCTCCGACGGTGTATAGCCCATATAACCAACACGGTTGTTCCAACGCATGAGAGTCATGCTCTCGAAATACCAGTCAGGGCGGGAATCATTCGTAACCGCACGGAAGTCGTGGTAAGCTGCATTGGGATCTGTTACGTTGGCCGCGCTGAGTTGTACCCACGGGCTGACTGAACCAGAAACTCCGTTGCAAAGGGCGCTGACCTGCCAAAATCATGAAAGAATGTAAGTAAAAAGGCAGATAGCCTACCTGGACAGGGAACAAGGCCGAAGCGTCCGTTCCACCATACTGCTGCAAGATGGCCTTCTGAGGGATTACCGTGACGACTCTCTGGTGGGTTTGAGCGACTTCTGTGAGGTCGAATACTTCACCATGAATGGCAACATAGACATTGTTCTGGCTGTTGGAATACGAATGCGAGGCAAGTTCCGACGTGCTAAAGACGTGCTCCGTCGGACAAATGATAAGGCCGAGAACCGCAATGACGAAAATCGCACAAGCACAAATGAACCAAATGATCATGTTCAGTGCAAGTTTCTCTCTCCATGCCTGACGAATATCCTGACGCTTCATTCGCCCGAACCACTTGAGAAAGGGAGAAGGCATCCACCAAGTAAGAAGCCAACACAATAAAACCCAGCGTCGACGAGCAGACGATTCCTTGACGATCTCAGTCGTCTCGTTCTCCATAATTTCGCCAGCCAAGGCCTCTTTGGCGACCAAAGCCTCTTTGTCCGCGTTTTGGAACATGTTTCTTGAGGGTGCGTAGGACTCGGAGCCGTAGTTAGAATTCGTTTCCTCCCGATTCGATGTGAGTCGACTGCGATTATCAAAATCATCAGACCGAAAAGACTTGCGGTCCTCATATTCGTCGTCGTAAAGATCTGCACGTTGAAGTGGAGAGGCATTGGAAACCAGAGGGACGTGTGCTTGAGAAGGCGCCTGGCTGAAGGGATCAGCGTAATCGTCCGGGGGAAGTCCAGGGGATGCGTAAGGAGCATATGGGTCACCGATTGAGCGAGCATCGATGCCAGCTTCTGCCTCTGCGTCACGAAGGCGGTTTCGTTTTTGTTCTTCTACATCTAGAGCGCGAATGCGGTCCTCTAGGGAGTGGAATGCGACCTGAGAGAGGAAGACCTACATGGCAAAATGATGAGAAATCTCATAATTTGAGACGGAAGAATTACCTTGTATTGACCGAGAACCATATCTGTCTCCGACAAACTCAGGAAACTCCTCGTTTGCTCGACCTTCTCCTTTGCCGAGCCATCCACGACACCCATTTTCCCCATTGGCTCCCTGTACCGAGTACAAAATTCATCCGGCGTCAACCCCACTTCGAAGACGTTGACGTTGCGCTTCGAGACCTCTGTTAAGCCCAAGCTTCGAATCTGACCCTTCACGCTCCGTCCCTCTAACTGATTGGGCAGCTGCGAGTCATTGGGGTTCACGCAAAAAACGAACCAGCACTGCGAATCTGCGAGAGTTTCGAACAGCGTGTCCAAAGCCGCTCTGAACTCGCCAGCCACACACGGTGTGAGACCAGATGAGTTTGCTGCGTCTTCCTCCTCTCGATCTTGCTCGTTGATACCACCATCCTCGCGGACTGTTGGCATACGCTTGATCGTACCCTTGCGACGTGTAGACGGAGCGCGCATAGGTTTGACCATCTGTTGAGCGGAAACGATCGTGTCCTCGTTCTTTGGATGCGCTTGAGTCGCGATGGCCTTGCCGGAGAAGAGGCCTTTGACGAACAGATTGGCTGACCCTACCCCTTCTGCCCCGTCGGGAGATCCGGCGCTCGAACCACGGAGAAGTGAGACAAAGTCGGGATTGAGGGAATCCAGGTTACGTTCAAGGAAACCCTCAGATGAGTATGTAACGGGGCCATTGAAGTGGTTCACAGTGAAAGTCGGGTACCCAGATCGATCGATCGCCCCGACCTTGAAGGATGAATGATTACCCCAGCGCTTGCCAAAGGCCTCCACCATCGTGTGGTCTGTCTTCTTGTGTGACCGGCGAGCCTGGTCATCCATAATGTGGATGAGACCACCAGGCTTGTTTTGGAGGAGACGAACACATTCGGCGTTATCAAAATAGGGTACAGCAGGGACGAGATGAGAGATTCCCTCTGTCTGGTATTCATCAACGTGAGACTCGAAGACGCTCTTCTGGATGAAGTTCTGCAGACGCTCATTAGCGAAATTGATGCAAAATTGGTCGAGGGAATTGGGCCGGCTGGTCATGTTCTGCGGGCCAGGGAGATCGACAAGGCCAACAAATGTGTCGAAGTCGTCGCGGCAAAGGCGTTGGTTGATATGTTCATTCAGCCAAGCGAAAAGGAGGGAATATAATGTCTTCGCAAGATCATCGCGGTTGTCAGCAGCACCATCTGGATCGAGGAAGACTGTGCAGAGCTCCTTCTTCACAAGCTTGGTCTTGTAAGACAATGCAGTTTCGAGCGTGGAAGCTTGCACACCAAGAAACTCGGCAACGATACCAAGAACATCTACGTTGCGAACGACGGCGGCATCCATATCACGACTCCGGTCGATGATAAAATCCAGGTTACCCAGGTGAAGGATGGCGGCGATGAGCTGGCAGGCCTGGGCAACATGGCGCTTGGATAACCCGACAGCCTTGAGGGCAGACTTCAGCTGCTCGAATCGATTGGCGTCGTCATCACGGACGCCATTTGGGCGGCCACCAGCACCAGCGCGCTGGCCGAGATACCGGTACTGGGTCCTGTCGGGGAGATGAAGATGCTGACGCTCTTCTGGAGATGCGCCAGCCATGAGGTAGTAAAATATGTGGAAATTGCGCTCCCCCGACGGCACAGCTGCTACTCGGTTGCGTTCAAGATAATAATCCAGTGTCTTGACGCCACACAAGCGGCCCTTCTCGGTGAACTGGAGCTCTGTATATTTCCCAAAGCGAGACGCATTCGGGTTGAAGAGCGTCCGTGCATTACCAAAGGACTCTATGACGAACTCTGCCGCAGGTACCTGGCTCGCGAGCTTGGACCCCTTCTTTCCAGGATTGGAAACCGACAGCTCAAGCAGGGTCTTAATCGCGAGTCGGCGGCTTTCCGACTTTCCACTGCCAGTCTCACCACTATAAAAGAGTGAGCAAGTTAGTGAATCATACGCTGACTAGAATTTCAGCCGTACGTGAAGATGATAGATTGGTCCTGGGCTGTGCGCCGCATGTGGTAGTAGGCGTTGTTGGCGAGCTGAAAAATATGAGGTGGGGGAGACGCCTTGTTGTCAACCGTGTCGCGATAGTCGGCGGCGTACTTTTGAAGGATGGAATCGGCATTTGAGGAGACATACTTGTGAGGGTTAACGGCGACTAGGGCAGAGGACCCGATACTGGTATAAATGATATCGGACATAAAGCGCTCGCGAAGACAGTTGACGATGACATCGTCTGAGATGGGGGAGAGGCTAGCGAGGTCGGTGACGCCCTCGAGCCGCTGTTGCAGGCTCAGCCCTGTGGACTGCCTGTTCATATGGTGATGTTGGGGAGGGCAACGACGACAGGACCTGGAGCAAGAGAAGAATATAAAGGAAAGAAGCTAGCTAGCAGGGAGGTCGTCGCTGCGGAGGAACGAGGAGAGAGGGAGGCGAGAAGAAAGGAACGAGGCAGACGACGGAGGTGGAGAGCAACAAGCCTGGAAAACGCTCGGCTGTGGACGCGGCTAACTTTAGACTGAGCACACCTTTTCCCACGACGGCCTCTCGATTTCGGCTGGCCGCGCAGATGAACGCCCAGCTCGACGGGATCAACGCAGACAATGAAAACAAAATAACAGAGGACCATACTTAATGTACTTGGGCGTGGTCTCCAAATAGCGATTGGAAAGAATGAATGGCAAAAAAGGGGCCTCACTGGGAATCGAACCCAGGTCACTTGCATTTGTGATCAGCCCAAAGCAAGTATCGTACCTCTGGACCATAAGGCCGTTGAAAAAAGTTCGCGATTTCTTTCCCTTCAACCAAAGAAGTGGGTGGCTAACAAGCATCACTAGGCGATATAGTTACTGTGTCCATTCCCTGCTCCAGCCTGCATCCTCCCTTGCTATCGATATGTTTTCGGACCTGTGTTGCACCACCCTTTCCTGTAACATACCCTCCTTTCTTGATGTCCACGCTGACGAAGACCCTCTCGCCCCACTCAACTTCGATGATCTCCTCGACATCGCTCACGAATTCGAATTCACCCGCACGATCACACACATCTGGCCATGCGAAGAACCCAGCTCATGCACTGAGACGGAATTGGAGGATATATTCGCCGCGATCGTGCCCACCCCAAGCGCCGAGGGAAGCCCTTCACCTCTACCAAGCCCCACACCGTTGATACCCCTCGAACCCGTCCCCCTCCAGGAAATCGATTGGCGCGGATCGGTGTCGACGCATCCTGCGCCCGATAAACCCGCAAGAAGCTCCAATGACCTAGTGCCACCCCCAAAGAGCGATGGTCAAGTCCAGGCCAAAGTGACATGTCCGATCACTGCGATACCCTGGGGATGGTCCCCTCCCAACGGATCCCAGTTCCTCGATCTCGACGAAAGCCTGATGCACCCTCAGTCAGTGAGGGACGTGTGGGTTTCTCCCTGGAAGGCAGCATTTGTCTCTCCGGCCTATACACAGCTCGCGCCTGCGGGGAGCAGCCCGTCATCTGCAACGGTTCACGCGATTGATGACGTCCCAATGCAGTCATCAATTACAGAGTTGAAAGCTCCGCCTGTAATCACAGTTGATAAAGCAAACGGTGACCCCAGGCCGAACGCCGTACCTTTCGTGCCCCTATCGGCACAATGTGCCATTTCTGAGCCAGCGCAAACTTGGTCCGCCCTACAGGACAACGCAAACGTGCCACGCCAAACGGTTATATATCCCCGCGCAAAGGCACCCAAATCCCGTGTAAAGCTGTCCTCCACTCCCACGACCGGTGGTCCATCGGTCGCGAAGTACGCTAAAGCTCCTAGAGGGGGGATCCCGCCTCATATTGCACGCACGGTGACAAAGGCAAATATCCTCCGAGTCGAGAAGGAACGCAAGATCATGCGGGACGCTTTTTCCAGCACGAATATAGGGGAAGGAAAGAAACCAAGCGTCCTTCGAACAGCAGCCAGGGGAGAGAGGCTGTGTGGAGGAGGCGATGGAAAGAAACCGTTTGACTGCGGTGCCAATTACGAGAAGGAAAGAGTAGCAGGGAAGAGGGCGAGGATGTGAGTAAGCAGCAAGGATTGTCAGAGCTTTATCCTTGTTTTTCATCGTTTTCAGCTTCGTGCTTTCAAAGATCTAGTGGTACTTGTATGCACAATTTTGTTCCTCACGTTTGCTGTAGTTAGCTTCGACCTTGTTGTTGTCTATGGCCCACAGTCTAGCAAAAAGCTTCACGAAGACGTTGTACTATTCTGATGTTACCCACCTGCAATACCAATGCACGAAAGGTAGCCGTTCACGCTCTGACAGAGCGTTTGTGACCTGGTAGTCGGAAAATGTCTTCAGCCTCGGGGGAATTCTGTTTTCTGGTCTATAAACTTAGGTGTCAACACTGAGAGAATCAAAACGCTGGAGCTATCGAACTACATGGATGTCGGCATGTCGCTCAAAGATTACAACTGTACATACCACGGAGGGTTTGACGATCCTGAGAGCCAGTCGGCCGTCCCAAGCTCTATGCGACAATTGAGGTTGATGCAGATGGGCATCGGAAACCGCTTACTTTGTCTGATGTTGTTGCTCGAAACCCAAAGCCAGGATAGCAAGGTCCATTTGACCCGCGTACACGAGGGTGATCCGTCAGGAGGTGTTTGTGCGAGACGTGATTGGAATTGATAGTCCCAGCTGCCAGGTTCTTCCGACTTCACCATTCCGCCGGTTGAAAGTGAGTGGATGTCGAGTGGCCGATCGAGGTAAATCATTGGGGGTCAGGTCCAGGACTCTAGAAACTGTATGATGGAGTGCCCTATCTTTGCAGGGAAATCACATAGAATCAGCATGCTCTAGACAGGTGGCAGACCTGCGTCCGAGTCGCCCCCACCCAGTGTGGGAAACTGAGCACAATAGCCACAAGCAACGCTATCACCCTCCGGAACTGAGTAGTGAGTAGTGAACACCATCAAGCAATCGAGACTATCGGAGGCGACATAAAAGTATCATAACCCCGGAGCCTGTCTGGGTGGGATCTACTCAAGACCAGTGGAAACTTTCATGAGTTCCTAGTACAGGAAGCGAGTTTCGTGTCCTGCCTGCATACTCGACTACGAAACCGACTGGACTGACCCTGGTCCATCGCAGTAAATACATCCTACTGCTTTGCATTGTCTATTTCGGGCTGACAATAGCCCTCTTAGTAACGGTCAGTTGGGCGATATTCGCAAGTTGCAGGAGCGGCTTGCATTCAATGGTCCCTCTACCGATATGTATGCATCCATGACTCCGTGAGTAGAGTACTACCACGCCAACACGACAAGGACTCGTGGATAATCTAGCCCTTCCACTTGTTGCAGAGCTCGCGCTTCATTGCCCGCCCGTCAACATGTTAAAAGATCGACAGTCCATAACCCTGCGCCAACTGACAAGTACTAAATGATCATCAGAAACTTGGGGCATTTGCACACCAGCCTTAGATTTGCAGTTGCAAAAGTGTATGATTACATTAGTGAATCCCTGCGTACTTCAGAACGGCACATATAGTGCAATAGAACTGCTACACTAGGAGGTTTAAATATACATAGAGGCGAAGACATGACGAGTGCACCACTGGAGAATATGTCTAGCCTTGGTTCAAATCCAGATCGAAAAAGAGCAATAAATATTGAGACCCGTAGGTCTACCACTCCGGAAAAGCGTGTCATCCTTGTGCAGGGGCCATGCTAATCTTCTCTGTATCGTTCCAATTTTATCGTGTGCAACCCCGAAGGGTGCAATTACTGTTGGGCGGACAGGGTACCGAGGAACACACATTTGCATTGTGCTGGGCAGACATGATGGTAAAATTTCTTTATTTGGTAAACAGCTCTTTCTGAGCCCTTTGCGGATGCCTCAGGTCACCGGTCAAGCTTCAAGATTGAAACCATGGTTCCCAACTGGTCGACAAGCACCTTTTTGTACTTTCCAAAGCAGTCGGGCGGTGGCACGAAAATTAAAGTGCTGAGGTCACAGGGGACGATAGATTGCCTACGCCAATATGGCAACATCCCCCACCGTTCTGCAGTAAACTAGACTCCTCCGTGGCGGCGCCTTGACAAACGCTCATCTCGCCGCTGGTGCTGCATGGGTCTGAAGTGGAAGCTGCGACGGGCGCAGAGAACGCGACCAAGAGGACGGCCAACACGAATCTCTCCGAGGTGAGATTTGGGTGAAGCAGTTGTGAAGTGAACGCGAGTATGAGCTGCCATTCGCATGATGTTGTTGGGCGTACCTTTCGAAGTATGACATCGACTGGTGTACACACGAACAAGTCTGTTTCGTTGTTTTGCTATAGGCCTGTCGTGAGTATTTGTGCCGCATCGCATTTCAGCACAAGGCTAGGGCAAAAGATGGAATGCTGAAACAGTGCAGATCCTGGAGGGAGGACGAGAGGGAGAAAGATCGTGTCCGTGAATGTCCACACCGAATACCTGAGCATGCCAAAGATGACATAGAGTATTGACGCGTGTGATACCGGGCCGAGCCGGGCCCCGAGTGCGGAGTGGGGAAAGAACTCGGACTGTTTTGGATGCAAGCCTCGACTGTGCGCTGCGGCAGAGGCTTGTCCCCTCGCCGAGCGTCACATGAAACTTCCGGCCTTGTGATGTGTTCGAGGTAACCTGAAGGCGTCCTCGTTGGTGCATGGCCGTGCCAAACCTATGCCATCGGCATGCCCTCGCGTAACCATCCTAGACGGCCGTCCTGGGACTTCACCCCAACTTCTGTGGGCTTTTGGTCTTGTATGCCCTTATCCACCGCCTCCAGTTTGGTGGGTGCACGTCGCCTCGACCCTTGGTTGTGTGACGGAAACGTCGTTCTCGCCGTCGACGGGGGATACTTTCGCGTCCACCGGGTCGTCCTTTCCTCGGCCTCAAGAGTGTTCCAGGCCATGCTGGCCGCACTGCAGACCTCTAAGCCCGCAGAGCGCAAATTGGACGGCTGTCCCGTCGTGACGCTGCACGACTCACCGCCAGAGGTTCAAATCGTCCTCAAAACTTTGTACACGAGACCGTGCGTCGTTTGTCCGACTTTTTGGCGGGCAGCCGTTGACGTTGACGCCACTCAGGCAGCGAATTCCGGCCGACGTGCCCATCCATGTCTCCGTCCTGGCGGCCTTTCTCCGTCTGGGCAAGAAATACGAAATACCTTGGCTGTTCGACGAAGCTTGCCTGAGAATAAGGCAGTGCTACCCGTCATCCCTGTTCTCCCTTCTTTTCCTGCCGCCCGACCTTAAACACCCCGTTACTGGACGGGACAAGTACGATTTCCAGTTGATCAACCTAGCTCGGGAGTTTGGGCTGTTGTCCGTCCTCCCTGTTGCCATGTACCGCTGTGTCTGCTCGTCGCCCCTGAGCGCCATTCTCGACGGCTACTACTTCGAGGGGTCTAAGTACCATCTCACGCCCGCCAATCAAAAATCCTGTATCATGGGCAGAGACAAGCTCCTGGAGCTACGGTCACTCACCTTTGGCTGGCTGAAGAGGGAACGACCGTACTGCACGGACGAAGTCAAGTGCGCTTTCGGCAATTTTGCCACGATCACGGAGTTGTGGTGTCCGGACAAGCCCAGTTCTCGAGACCCGTTCTTGCGATGGGACCCCCGATGGGATTCCCGATTCTGCTCGCATTGTATGATCTATTGTCACAGGGAGATCGAAGATGGGAGGGAGGATGCCTGGAGCGGACTGCCCGGTGCGTTTGGGTTTAGTCCTCGGGATCGGTCGACGAAGGACGAGAATTACGAGGTCGACTATTGACAGTTTGCGAACGGTTGGGGGAACTCTTTGGATATTTATCATCTACTTAGTTCCGAGAGCTGGGACTCGTGTATTACCAGGTAGACTCGTGCTCACTGTGTTATTATTCCACCGGTTTACTTTTTTTTTTTCATCGAGGGCGTTACTGTCGTATGTAGCATCATGGATAGAATTTGATACCAACTGCAGTGTACGCATCACCTCAACGGCTAGAGTAGCTATCACTGCTGGGTAACTGCTGTCAATTAGGATGTCAGTTAAAAGCCTGGCGTTACTGACACGAGCTGCGCTCAAAGTCTAAGAGTGTGTCTATTCCGCTGTCTGGCTGACATGCACCCTGCATGCTGCCAGTGTGTGTGCACGCCGAAGCTCGACGAGCCTCACAGAGAATAAGTATCGCGGTGCAGAATGTTCTGCACACCTGACGGCCGCCTGTTTCTTTGGCTTCCGATCACCCCGCCCTCTTACGCTAAACCCATTTTGGGGCTCGTCTGCATGGCCAAAGAAGCGCGCTGTGCCAGAAACGAATTGTGCGGGATCATTACGCCATCGGGTCCGGACGGACTTCAGAGGTGAAGATGACACAGGCGCAGCATGCTAGTACATAGCGGGAAGGAAGTCGAGGTGTAGCTACGAGCCTGATTACTTAGCAGCGGCGACTTTGCCCCCTGTAGCGCGTTCCTTTAATTTTCTTGTGCAGGGCACCGGAGCCGCCGGCTCGCAAAGCAGAGAAGGAGGGTCAGGAGTATCGTCTCTAGCTGGGAGCGCCGAGTGGGCTTGATGCGCACCGACAAAGACTCTGGTACGCTTGGCCCGGCAGTCGGCAGCAATCGCGACATGGCACTGGGTGACCGCGCACTGCTAAATTGCATTCACAGTGAACATACCACCCTAGGGTCAAGAGGGTTACGGGATTATCCCGGGGGTCATGAATGAATGGACCAACTTAGCTCTTGTAGATTGCATCGTGGGTCCAATGGTGCTCTGCTGCCAGTGTGGTGTTGTCGCTCGTCTAACGAAGCCGTAAAATCATACTCCGATACTCGAGACAATTAACATTGGCGCCCGCACTCACGTGTCCGCATGAACCTGAGACAAGGCAGGGATGAATGGCCAGTCTTCGAACATCACAAAGGCGGCCCGCAAAACTACACTAAAAAAGGTAGAGGCGGTTTAGGGGATCGAATCCGCATGTAAGTTGTAGCTTTGCCTGCCACGTTACAACCGCAGTGCGAATGTCCCCTCACTTTTCGTCAGCCGGATAACGACAATGTTAATTAAGTTAACCCGCTGACGTACGTGCAAATATCTCGGCTGGGAGTGTGGTCTCCATAAGCAGGAATGAGTGGATTATGATAAGGAGTACAGGTCCGGACCGCCGGTGGGCGGTGGGTCCAGACTTTGCAAAGCGCGAAAAGAAACCTGGTTGAGTCGATACGCCAACATAGCCGTGACATTGTCTAGCATGACGCAGAAAGTGACTTATAACTGCTCATCCACTGGCCGTGACAACACTGAAGGGCAATGATTCGAGTACTTACCGAGTTTACAGTTTGAACGTCGCGGCGACCGGTGGCAAGGGTGAGCTCAGGACTGAATCTGTCACCAACCAGTGTAAAGCTTCCATTCCGATTGTCTTATTGTTCTTCTTACGGCAACTTGCATGGCATTGAGCGCGGACGCCAGCCCTGTGCTGGCCGCCAGCTGCTGTGTTTTGGCCCGAGGTGTTCTGTTAGTCTGGGAGCGCTGCCTGGCTGAAAAGTGGTGGGCCCACCAGTGTTTTCGTACGACTCGGTCGTGCGAGCTGAGCCGCGGAACGGGATTATGTAATGCTGACCGGGTGCCTGCGTCTTCGACTTGTCCGGCCAGCGCTTCCACGCTCCAGACGGCCGTTCGTTTTCTCTCGCGTACCACATGGAACTATGCCTTCATTCGCATCGCCGTCCGTTTCACGGTCCGGCGACGCGTCACTCGAGCCCGCTGCGTCCACGCGGACAGTCCGACCTGAGTTCAGAGCTCTTCCTTCCCTGCGGACTGCCATAAGCCAATAATTGCATATACCGATGCCACGGGCGGCTCCCACAAGCGATGAAATTTTCATTCGTATGTTGTGTTGTTCAGCTTTTCAGGCCAAGCTATTACAACGTAGCTCATCTTCCATTCCAGGACCCAGGGACTCTTGTGGGCGCTGGGTGCTTTCGCGGATATGATCATTTCCGCTCGTCTGGTTCCCGACGTAACGAAACGGCATTGAATCAGAAGGCGTCACTCCAGAAAGACCTGACTTGCTTGTATGCACTGCGTGGTTTAGAGTTTATGGTGCAATGACTCTGGTACACCGTGTCCGTGCATCGTCTTCATTTTCTTGTCTGAACTTTCATCGTACGGGGTCAGGTTGTGATATGTGCCGTACCGTAAGCTCTGTTATAACCCATGGCCAATATAACCCATACCCCATGCTCAAAGGCTGGTCCCGAGGGGTACGGGTTATGACAGAGCCTAGCCATCGAATTGCCCTGCACCGGAGCTGGCCATTCAGCAAAGGGGATATGTGACGTTACCGCTCAATGCCTCCATAGGTTTGTACCGCATGTTATTCGACTACCACGATTGGTGGCCGATGGCATGAAGCTCAGGGTTGTTCCTGCAACCCGCCTACATTGCAGGGTGAAGAATGGGGCGCGAAGCTCGGCTATTCCCAAAGATCCTTGTCGCGGGTGCATATCCAAATAGGGTTTCGCTTCCCTGCTTCTCTGCCAGAAGACATAAAGAGGATCTGTCACTCTCTAGGTTTCGCTGGTGAGCCCAACTCTTCATCCATGTTCGTTCATTCGTCCACACTCCTTTCAACCGGCCTCGGTTTCGCATCTACTGTTGCAGGCATTGTCACTGCATCAATTGTCGTTTCCCAATTGTCCAAGAGCCCAAAGGTCTGCGATGCGGTCAGCTCCATCTCGCGCTCCATTGATCGTTCGCCCTCTAGCTCGGTGCAATTCCAACTATTGGATCGAACGGGTGGCTTGGATCATGGTGGGCTGGTTACAAATTCCAAATGAATGCTATCGAGCTCCTTCAGGAGGGCTATGAGAAGGTGCGTCGCTGTTGGATGCTTTCGTGGATGGCAGATGACGCATATCTCGCCTTTCGCAGTATAAACCTGCGCCATTCAAGGTTGCTGATCGCTATCGTTGGATCGTCGTTCTGAGCAGTCGTCAGCACATGGAAGAGCTGCGTAAAGCTCCCAACGACGAGCTTTCGTTCATCGATGAGGTCAATGAAGTAAGCTCCTTTGATCGGCTTGGTTCTGCGACATGAAGCTTATCCCCTCTAACAGACGGTGCAGATGCAATACACCGTAGGAAGCGAAGTTTTCCATAACCCGTACCACGCCTCAGTTGTGCGCTTGCAACTGACACGCAATCTCGGCACTTTATACTCGGAAATGAGGGATGAGATTGTTACGGCCTTTGACCAGGTATTAGACCTCAGGGGAAATGGTGAGTAGCGCGTTGCCATTGCTCTGGTACACGTCACTGATAATAGGAGTCGACACAGAGTGGAAGCATGTACCTGCACTCAGCGCTGTGCAACAAGTTGTATGCAGGACCAGCAACCGACTGTTCGTCGGTCTCCCTCTGTGTATGTCCATGTTGATGGTTCCGCCCGTCCGATGTCGCTCAACTTGTCCATGGCAGGCCGCGACCCTGATTGGATAAATCTCGCCTTACGATACACTTCCGAGGTTGCTGAGAGAGCCAACATAATCAGACTTTTTCCCAATTGTCTTGCGCCGTAAGCTTGCAACTGGCTGTCAATCCTGAAACAAATTCTCACGCTCACGTAGCTGGGTTGCGCGTTTCTTCACCGAGCGTACTACAAGGCGTGCGATGACGCGTCTTGGTCCCATAATCGAGGAGCGACTGAAGCTCATGGAGGATTATGGAAGCGATTGGGTCGATAAACCAGTCAGTCAGCCTTTTCTTATAAGCGTTCGTGTTGTTGAAACGTTGCTCGGGTAGAATGACCTCCTGTCATGGTTGATCCATGCAGCACCCGAGAGTGAGCGCACGGTTGAACTTTTGACGCGCCGCGTATTGGCTGTCAATTTTGCCGCGATTCTTGTAGGCCTTCATGTTCCTGTTTTCGTCCTTTATGCAATGCTAAGTTTTCACGTGGGTATTACCAGACAAGCGCTCATGTACGTGTTTGCTCACGTTATGATCATTGTGCTGTTGATGTTCAATTCCCGCTTCGTGTTTTCCAGAGCTTCACTCAAGCGTTGTTATTGTTAGCCGGGAACCCACAGTACATCCAGTCCCTTCGTGACGAGGTGGATTCGATCGTTGAGGAAGAGGGATGGTCGAAAGCTTCTGTGGGCAAGATGCTTAAGGTGGACAGCTTTCTAAAGGAGAGCCAACGCTTGACGGGAGTCACTTCCGGTACGTTGCTTGTGACGAATCCATATCATGATAATGACTAACGCCATCGTCACTCCCGTCGCCGTTCTTTTCTCTTGGATTCTCTTTCCAGTGACCTTGGTGCGGAAGGCGCTCAAAGATTTCACATTCTCCGATGGGACGTTTATACCCAAGGGCACGTCCATCGTTTCACCGACCGAATGTCTTCACCACGACGAAGACGTGTACGAATACGCACACTCGTTTGACCCGTTTCGATTCTATCACATGCGCGAACAGCACCACCTAGAGGAGGGAGAGGGTACCAAGTATCACTTTGCCTCGACCAGCCTGGAATACCTCCCGTTTGGACACGGCAAGCACGCGTGGTACGTATGCGGTCAAGTTTTCTTCCATCTCGCACCGCGGCTGACGTGCAATCATGTGCATGTGTATAGTCCCGGTCGCTTCTTTGCTGCCTTGGAACTCAACTCGATGTTGGCCCATATCGTGTCGTTGTACGACGTCCAGCTATCGGACCCCTATGCGCGCCCGCGATGCTGGCGGATAGGGCCCGCAATTGCGGCTGACCGTGGAGCCAAGGTCATGTTCAGAAAGAGAAGGGACCGTTGAAGACCCACAAGGCCCATTTTTGATCGTGATCCAGTTCTGTTTTTCTGCATTTCTGAGAACACTGCACTTCGTTCGTTCGTTCGTTCATCTTTTGAGCTCATCCCTTTTTTCGATGTCAATGCACCCCTGTTGTTCGCTTCGTTGCATTGATACCCCGCGTTTCGCCCCCACACTCACACTCGTTTTTGATCGTTTTCGACCTGAGAACAAAGCACGTTCTTATTTATATATATATATCATTGAATCCAGGCATTTTCTGTGTTTTAGTTGTAAGTTGTTGATTGGCATTCGAGACAAGCAAACCCTGTGTAATGTTCTGCAGACACATCGTCACTGTCGTGGTCAAGTACAAACTATACATTGTCCGTTTGAGCGTTTTCTTGTCTGTTTGTCGGGGGAATTCCCTGGGAGCCGGTCAGAACAAATTATGGGATAAACCAATCGATCGATCGATCGGATCGAATCATGTTTGCTCAGATGTTCGTTGCAAGGATGGCTGCAAAGGGCGATCAGGATGACGTTTCCTTGCCGCGTGGTGCACGTGGGGGATGCCGAGGACGCCATTGGGTCAATCCCACATCCAACACACGGAACCATCCCTGCGGCGAGCGTGAAAATGTACGTCACTAGCCGGGGTCTAGTGCTACGACCGGCTACAGTCGACTCTGTCATCACCCATGCTCCTCAGGACCAGCCTTGGAGTATGGGTTATGGGGTGTATGGGTTATGGGGTGTATGGGTTGTCAGAGAGGCCACATAGTGGTACCGAGCACTCGGGGCGTCCAAGGATGGGTTATATTGGGTATGGGTTATATCAGAGTCGACTGTACAAAAGGCCGCTGGTCGAATAACGGCACCTTGGCAGGGTGAGGAATTCGACCAAACATCATGGAGCTACTAGTATGGGCTTCGCACACACTTGGTGAATGCATTCACACCTGCGAAGAGGTTTGACGTGAGCTTTGCTCTGTTATAAAGCCTCCCGTCGGAGAGACTCCGTCACACAGTAGAGCTTGCTCCGGCTGTGAATACAAGACTTTCCCCCTCGCATGGCGCCTGCTCTCAGGAAGCGCGGCGGAGCTCACCAAGTCCACGAGCGCGGCCCGGGGCACCTGAGTTCAGAGCTGCCGCTGTGGCCTGGCCCTCTTACGGTCTCCGAGGCCCTCGAAACGAGCGAGGACAAAGATGCCAAGATGGTTCAGAAACCTTGGCTTGTCAGGGTTCATCAGGGATGAGGTCGACAACGCTCTGCGGTCTCGCGATTGCATCCGCTAGATCCTGCAGTTCTCCGGGATGCTTGGAACGAGCGAGGAAGGAGATGCCAAGATTGCTCAGATAGCTGGGCTTAAGGTCGACAGTACCCTATTGTCTTGAAATTGCTTCCTCTAGGTCACGCCAATCCCCAAGGCGCTTGGAACGAGCGAGTAGAGAGCTACCGAGATTGTTAAGACAGTTGGATTTGTGAGGGTGATTGACAGGAGTAAGGCCGACAGCGTCCCGTTGGTTCAAAATCGCTCCCTCTAGATCATTTGGCTCCCCGGGGCGCCAGACATGAGTGGCAAGGGAGTTCCCAAGATCATTTAGACACCTAAGTTTGTTAGGGTGGTCGTTAGAACGTTGCCATGAAATTGCGTCCTCCAGGTCGACCAGTTTCCTTCGCCACTTGAGACGAGTCTTGAGGGACGTTCCAAGGAGGGGCCTGTCAGGGTGACTAAGGGGTAAGCCGGGCAGCATCCCGTTCCCTCGAAATCGCTTCTTCTAGGTCGCTCAGCTCCCCAAGGCAATTAAATTGAGACCATAATGCGGCAACAAGATTAGCAGGCCCAACAAGGTGCCAGGGGTCCCGAATAGAGACGGATGAATACCTTCGAATATGAGATCATGATTGCTTGTCGGAGGTTGGCTAAATCACCAAACCGTTGAAATCAGCGGAATGCCAGGAGACTCAAACCCCATAGGTCTACGTCCGTTGGATTCATGGTAGAGTTGTGCCCTACGGATGACTGATGCACTCGCAAAGTCTACCCCAACTGTATGTCCTAGGTGCGCCTGCAGCATGATGGTTGCGGTCGGCTCTCAGGACTTGCTGCAGAATTGGAAAAGACCCGTCACCTCACGGAGGTGTGCCTCTGCTTGTGCTGCGTCGACTTCGTTCTCTGCTTCTCAGATTGCGCCAGATTCACCGTGGGCAACCGCATTAATGCAACAGGTTAGTCAGAGCGGCCGATGGGACAAGCGGTGAGTGCATCGTGATACATTAGCCACACTCACGCCGCGAATCAGTACTTAGTCACCGTCCCGCCACTTGAAGCGCTTTGGCAGGGAATCCTGACGGGGATCCTACATCAACAGGTTTTCGAAGCCTTTACCTTATCGTGTTTACGCTTTGTACACTTCCTGTCGCCATTACGAGTGTCATTGAATACCGATTTGCGTATCTGACCGGAAGAGGTACCCGGAAGCTGGGGGTTCGAGAGACGTCTTGCACAGTAGGACAGTGACTACTTACCAGACGTCCGCGTAATTGTCGTAGTACTCTTGGTGTGTTAGATCGGCCCGAGAGCGGGAGATTACGGCTCCGCTCAACCAAGGACTGCAGCGGAAACGTGTGAGAAAGGCAAGCACTATGCATTAAGACTTTAAGAGATGGTGTGAGCGCTGATGCTGGGATTGCCCGCCGGGTCACGTGCACAATGAACGAGGCTAGCTTGGGCCCCTCACGAACTCACGAACAACTCACTGTTTCAAAACGAACAAAAATGGTGTTCAGGGTATCGTCACTTGCGCGATTGACGCGGACTTGGGAATGGTTGGACTGGCGGAAGATCTGGCGGGTGGGGAGTTCTGTTTATGGCGACACGCCAGAGCCTGTTCGACTTGGCACTGATAACGAAGAAAAAAATAGCAATGACATGGAGACCTATTTGCAGGTGGATCATCAGTGATATCTTTGTCGCGCGGGTTCTTGCATCCATCCACTGGTAAGTGTACGAAAGTAAAACAAGATCTAGGTTCCACTCGAACCTGAAAGTGGCCCTCAAACGGCACCATCTCAAGAAGATAGCGATCAGGTGGACGCCCGGACACACGGGGATCCCGGGCAATGAGGCAGCATCAGGTAATACCTCTGACCCAAAACTCTTACCCAGTACCTACGCACCCGACGAAGCCGACCCGAAACCCTACCGCGAAGCAAATCAACAGCAGAGCAGGAACTCAACGTCAACGCCCAGTTGAAAGAGCTCTGGAGCTCAATATTCCAAACCTCCAAACGAGCCGAACAGCGCTAACCATCGGCTCCTCCCTCCCCTCAGACGGATTCCTACGTCTGACCGCCAACATACCCCGCCGACAAGCCGCTTTCATATTTCAAATGCGGACGGGTCATGCCCCACTCAATGCCCACCTCTACCGCGTCAAAAAGTCACCCACGACCCTCTGCCCGCACTGTCCGGACAAGAAAGAAATGGTGGCGCACTTCCCATTGTTCTGCCCTAAGCACGCAAACCACCGGGCGATCCTCACCAACAAGCTAAAGTGGAGGGCGAGGGATCTCGCGACCCTCTTAGGCGACCCGAAAGGAATAGAACTACCCTGATCTATGCCCATGCTACTGGACGCTTCACACCCACCTTCGGTAACCTCAGCCCGCCCACGAACAAAAGCTGATACATAACACAAATATGTAACCGCATCTCCTGCAAGACTACCTAAAGCCAACCAAGACAACACAACGTGACTAGCCCCATCAGGTGCAACCCCATCAACCTGCCCAATGGCGCGACCCTCTTCCATCTGGTCTCAAACTCGGATGACGAACCCCCAGTGGCGCAACCGCCACACCCGGATCCACAAAAGATCCCGCAAAGCCAAGGCCCAAGAGGCGGCCCCGTGCCGGTTTCCCCCCTCACCCCCCCTCTTCCCCGTAAGCACATGTACTTTACACCCACCAAATGCCCACGCGCACACCCGCACCCACCATACGTACCTATCGCCCACAGGGCTCATCCCTTTTGCTGATAAGACCCGAGAAACACACCCGGTACTACACACATACTTAGACCCACGCATGTAAATGTCTGGCAAAGGGCGTAACGCCCTACAGGACAATAAACGAGGAACACACACACACACACAAGGATCTAGGCTCGAGACATGGCCACCCCAAGGGCCCCCCACCTGTCCAGCCCACCGCTTGGATGATGACGCGATGACGCTCAAGCCGGCAGCACTGCCACACCTACCTCCAAGTGGCCCAACACAAGCCCACAAGGCCCTCAAAACCACCTTCCCGCATTTCGAACATTCTACACACCACTCATACTGTATGCCGCGTACACGACTCTACAGCAGTACAACACGTCTACACACGCGCCCATGAGCCACACACACATCTGGATGCGATTAGGGCACCCACTTGACTAAACCCATGATACATACGAGCGAAACATGCCGTACGGCGCGTCCTCTTCAAATACTGACCTTGCGCCCATTCTTTCTCTCCCCAAGAAATCACACTTCTTCGTGCTTCCAGCATCCCACACCCTACACCCAATATGCCTGCGATTTTACCGCCCTCAGAGTCTGGAGATTATATCCTCAACCTCCAGGTAGAGGGCGAGACTTACTACATAGGGGTTTCCGACAGTGATTTAGGCAAACTCGCCATTTATCCCGAGAGTGTCGTGGTCGCCGAGCTATCAAGGATACAGGTCTGTGATTGCACCCATCCAGATCATTTCCATGTTGACGCCATGCAGTTTTTACTCGAAAATGTAGGTGGGGACGACGAGCATAAGATCTCCATCGGCGGGTTTTCGGTGAGCATAGGCGAGGATGGCAAGCTCTGCTTAAAGCAACCCGGTGGTGATATCGATGAAGAGTGGAAGCTTGTTCCTGCGGGTGATGGATATGTGTGCGTTCCGCCCTTGATACTCGGTGCACTGAGTGATCATGGCCATATGTACAGAATAAGGGGTGGCCCTGAAAAAAACCTTTGCTGGTCGCTGGCGTCATTGCCAGTGAACGCTCAGGCCACGCAGGTCTGTTGTTGCCTCGACTACGCGGGAAATGAAAACACTTGCTGAATTGCTACAGTGCGAACTCGGCGAAGAGCCAGACCGGAAGCCCTCGTATGCCAACCGTACAGACGATGGTGGGCATGAAGACCCGCCATCGACTCCAGCAGCAAGAAGCTTCGCCTCTCAGACTGTGACACTAGTCAACGCATGTTCCGGCTTGATCTGTACTGGTACCGGGTGTAACGGATGCCCTTCCGGTTGTTTGACAATCAAACTCAAGTCTGCATAGCACTTAGTTGTACGTCGTCTTGCCACCTGCGGTGCTTTGATAGGAGTTCTGACGGTGACCCTACATCAACGGTTCATATCTTCAAGGTCTTTGCTCTCACCAGCCTTACTCGAGAAATGTGTTTAATATTACCCTGTAACGTGATGCGGAAACTACTACCATGTTGCACTACTCTCTGGACACTCTTTGCTGTGACCGAACCCTCGTGAGCGGAAACGCTGCGATGATATCAACTTGGAAGCTGGAGGGCCGAGAGATGTTATACACAATATTATTATGACAGGTGCTACTTACCAGACGCCCGCATAATTGTCGTGGTATTGTCGGCGTGTGTTAGATCAGCATGAGAGCAGGGTACAATGAATTTTGTGAATGTTCACTGACCGGAAGAACACTGAGACAAGGTTTATGCATTACGAGATTGTGTACGGATGCTCACCGGGTCACGCGCACAATGAATGCGCTAATTACATCGTCCTTGTTTTCGCCTCACGCTGGGTCTTTCGCAACGACGCACCTAAACAAGGTCCAAGATGGCGGTCGAGGTCATGTCGAGGTCAAACATACATACATGTACGCGTTCCGGAAGACGAGACGCACCACTTCCCCCGGCCCGGACTCAACGCCCGGAGGTATTCAACATTCGGATCACCGACGTCATCCGGTACATACACCTGAAGCCATGTTCCTGAAATTATCGGTGCATCCCCCTCATCGACTCTAGCAGGAGTCGCCGCGGTGACTTTGAGAAAGCACTGCAGTGCTGGCGAGTCACTCTGCACAAATTTTATGGCGGGCAGCCGCCGCCAGTGTGGGCGCCATCGAATGGGTGAGACCGATACAAGCAACAGTGCTATGTGCAAGGCTTAATGATCCGGAACTTAATGCTCGTGGTGTCAGAGATCCTAGGTTCCTTTATTTCAAGACTGGCGCAAAAAAACCCGACAGCACATTCCCTACAAAAGAGTGCGGTATGCATGTAACATCGTGTATAGCAAAGGGGCCCTCTCAGCACAGTGCGTGCAAGTCTTCTCCATCCCTCTCGTTCGCGGCGCAGGGTCTAGCCTTTTCTTTTTGCCCCTTGGGTAGCACAACGAGTTCGACGGCTTCGGACTGAATGATATCCACCCTCTCGATGGTCTGACCTTCTGATGGTGAAAGGACGACCTCGTTGAGTACATGCGCGGATATCGCCTCGTTGTCGCCCGTGGTGAGCGTCGGCAAACCGAATCCCGAGTCAATGCCCTCACGACCACGGTGGACGTCGTGGTCGTACAGTTCCCGCATGC